>JANPWX010000668.1:330074-345237 GCA_024734555.1 Trochalopteron elliotii
CGCCGCGCCTCCACGTGGGTCCCTCCGGGCCGGGGGCACCGCGCACGTGGCACCGCGCCGGGACCGACACCGGCCCGGGGACACAGGCCTGGGGAGACCGCGTACGTGGTACTGCGCCGGGACCCACACCGCCCTGGTGAAACCGAGCCGGTACCGACACTGGCCCGGGACCGACACCGCGCACGTGGCACGGCGCCGGTACCCACACCGGCCCGGTAACTGGGCTGCGAGCTGGGAACAGCCCCCAGGGCAGCAGGGACTGTGAAAGCATTGAGCTGAAGCGGTGTTTTTGGAGTACAAGTTGCCAGAAAAGACCTAAAAGGCCGGGACACCGTGCTTCAGCCCTGCCCGGCCCCGCAGCTTGCTGCCAGGGCAGCTGGGCTCAGCATCACAGTTTCATTTAGGCTGGAAAACACCTCCGACATCATCGAGCTCAGCCTGGGAGGGCCGGTGCCACACCGCTCTCGAGGCTCTCAGGCACATTAAAAAGCTGCTTGGGTGAGTCTTGCTCTGAGAGGTTGATGCTGCCTGCCTCACTGCTTTGTAGGATTTCATAAATAAACTGGTTCTTTTCTCATTCCAGCGATTAAGTTGGCATCAGGGACATTCCTAAGCCTTTCCTTCCTCTGTAGATGGAGATGTCCTTTCAAGTAAAGGATCACCTCCTCACTAGCATAGCGAGCCTCCTCCGATCTTCGCCCTTTAAAGGGAGGTGTTTGTGGTCAGTCCCAGCTGGAAATCTTTCACAACAAAAACAACAGAGGGGTGGCAAAGGCATAGCAGGGGGAAAAACCCCCCTCTAACACACGTTCTTTAGCAGGGTGACTGAGCTGCCTTAAAACCACCTCGTTCAGAAGAGGGAACTGGAGGCAGCAGCGGGATCTACCTCTGACATTTCTCCCCGTAGCCAGCCGGTCACCTCAGCTCCCACCCGCCCAGCAGCGCCTTGAAAGGACAGAACCTCGGGTGTTTCGTCCCATTTTGGGGGTTGCTGAGATGCAGCGTGTCTCACAGGAGAAACAAACAAGGGCACGAGGGGAATTTAGTCCTTTCTTGTCCAGCTGTGGACACAGATGTGTCCACACACACACAGAGCACTGCGAGTGCTGCCGCGCCAGAGCAGGAAGAAAGCCAGTTTTTAGTGGAACTATCCATCAAAAAATAAGCCTTCCTTTCCTCTCATTTTGGTCTCTTTCCAACAGAAACACAACTCCTACAACTAGCAGGAAACACTGGAATGATCTCCAAGCTTCTAGCTGAGGCGTCCAGTTAAAGCCCCATTATCCAAAGAGTCCCTAACATCTAGCCAGAGATTTAACAGCAGCTTCTAGAGATTTGGCAAAACCTCACACGCTGTAGAGGCACAGTCAGATTTTTCCAAGGGAGATCTGCTGCTTTCTCATCCTCTTTTGCACTCTCCAGAGGTTTTTAGGAAGCAGGGTGGGCAGTGGGGTACACCAACGAGTCGATCAGCTTGGGGCTGAAGGCTCCAGCTCGTTAGATTTGATTAATGAGGTTCCTGCATGGGGTGAGATGCCCTGTACCCATCCCTCACACGGGCTGAAGGCAGAGCCCACCCAGTTCCTTGCAGTGGCTGTCCTTGGTCATGCTTCTTGTCCTCTTGGAACCTTTTCCAGGCCTTCAGCATCCTGCTGGAGGCAGTGACCTGTGGGCAGTGTTTTAAGGCATATGTTTGAGTCATATTTCTGTCAATCCACGTTAGCTCAAAAGCCCCAGCTGTTTACAGCTGTTATATATATGTCCATCATATACATAGTAGACAGGATTCTAACTTCAGAGAAAAGCCAGATTTGGATATTTTGCATCTAGAATTTAATGACAGGGAGGAAAGGCTACTCATTAGCTTTTTCTTTAAAGAAGTGGTTTGTCTTTCCCTAAGCTCATCCTAAAAAGAGGACTTTTTTTTTTTTCTTTCCAAGAAGTTCCTTGTGGCTTGACCACAAGTTTTCAATGTGAATTTGCTGGTTTCATGTATTTAAGTCAATTAACAGTTGTTTTACAAGGGCCAGCTGTTAGCAATTCTGATGCTCATTTCTGCTTATTGGGGGCAACTGGAGAGACACAGAACAGAAAGAAAAAGCAAGATTAATAGTATAACCATCATTAGCCTGGAATTACATTTTCCAGCCACTTTTATGGCTTGGAAAAATCTTTTACCAACTCCTAACCCCAATATGAGTATTTTACAAACCCAGATTAAAAAAAAAAAAAAAAAGAGCAACAGGACCAAAGATTTACCTTAGTCTTGTAAGAGATGATGTTCTTACTGCCTGTGTCCTCTTTGCCTGCCCCTTTGGTTTGCTCTTACTGCAGCAGGAGAGTTTCTGGGATTCACTTCCTCTGGGGCCCTGCCAAAGCTCAAGTTGGTAAGCTACAGAAAGCTGTCAGAGATGCATTTTTGTGTCCAGGCTCTCAGTTCCCTCCCAGGATTGCTGCCAGCACAGGGTACAATGTCTGCAGGGGACTGGTATAAACAGTTTACAGATGCAACTCGCTCAACTCAGAGCCCCAAAAATGCTTACAAAGAAACAACTCAAGTGCCAAACCAACAGCTGGTATTTGTGCTCCTTGAATTAAATGGTTAAATGAATAAGTGACAAGCAAGCCTTTGTATCAAAATCATCCCCTTTGCTTACATACTGCAGAAATATCTAACAGGGCAATTAAAGTGTGACCCCTCAGAGAAGGCACAAGGAATCCCTCACAGATTGCTTGGCTTCCCCCTGCTCAGACCAGCAGCAGAAGTGCAGACTAATCTCATTTTCCATCTTCCCGTGGCACATGGGCCAGGTGGACACCACTGGGCTGATCAGTCCATGGGGGTTTCAGCTGCTCCTAACAAGGAGAGGCCAGAGCACTGCCCTGCCTCCAGAGGAGTCTCTGCACTGCAGCGTGGTGCTCTGGCTTTTAACCCTTCCCGTGACAGGGTGCACTTACCAAACCTGGCTGCTTTGGGCTGAACCAGCTGGAGAGGCTGTCCCCAGATTTGATGTCCCAAGTATCTCCTCCCGCTGCTTTCCTCTAAAGCCAGCTCTTCTTGCAAGATCTGTATCTGGGGGCAGTTAGGGTCAATAAGTCTGTTAGTTTGTTTTAACAGCAGGGTGGATACTTCCCTTAGAGATTATATTTCAATCCTTTATCTTATTAAGGGAAGATGTGTTTTGTCCATTAATCCAATTAGCCCGGTGGATTAATAAGACTGGGCTCGCTCTGTTTCAGGAAGCATAAAAATAGCAGTCAAGCATAATTAAGCTTAGACTTGTAACTAACTCTGGTAACAAGAGTACTATTTCCCTGGATATTCTGTTTATTATTTTTACAAGCTATGCTCTCAAATTACATGACGTGAATTCTCGATTAGAACGGCTCAATTCATGACCAAAAAGCAACAGGCTGCCCTGAAAACATTTACTTTTTGTGTGTTTATAAAATTCTCTTTGTGCTAAATATAGTCAGGTAGGCTCCAACCCAGAATAATGTTTTCAATACTCGAGAGGAATCTGTTCACTTGCAAAGGAATGAAGGTAATTTGTTATTTTTCTGATGTGCCCTGGCACAGGGTGCTCTCTGATCCGAGCTATTCACTGACAAATCCAGCTGTGGATATTTGGTGCTGGAGCACAGCCTTTGGATATATCCAGCTTTTGGCATCTTTTCTTGTTCGAGGACGTATTCTCCTTTACTTTAAACAATGCTCCTGTGCTGCGAATACAAAACCCAGAGAAGCTTGGCGGGGGGATGGGAAAAGAGAAAGTAACGCACATGAACAAACTCCAGGAGCGAATCCAAACCCGGAGCTGCCTGCCAGCAGCCTGTGCAGAACTACAATTCCCAGCGCTCCCAGTGAGGGAAGAGTGCCTCCAACCCAGCAGAGTCACGGCTGCCGGAGGTCACCCGGGATCCACAGCTGGTCCCTGCGCCTGGGGACAGCCCTGCTTCCGCACACAGCGCGGTAAGTGGGGAAATCCGCGGGGAACGGCAGCCCGGGACCTGCGGGCTGCGCAGCGCAGATGGAGCTCGCAAAAGCTGGGGACGGCCTCTCGAGGTGGATAGAGTCCTCGGTGTCTCCAGCTCCGAGTTTTCAGTGGTCCCAACCAAAGCCTGGCACGGTCGTTCCCGAGGAGGAAGGGGTTAAACGCCCGAACACGGCGGGCTCGAAGGTCTGGGCACAAATTCTTCCCTCTGTCTCCGCCCGGTGACATTGCTGCTCATTCCGGAGCAAAGGGAATTCCACAGCCAGGCTGTTCTAGACCGGGGAGGGGGTGGAGGAGTGACAGACACACGACTGTCACACCACGGAACCCTCTCTGACACGCTCAGTGACAGACACAGCACAGAACCCTCTCTGACACGCTCTGTTGGCAGTGGAGGGACAGACACACCACAGAACCCTCTCTGACACACTCTGTGTGGCAGTGGAGGGACAGACACACGACTGTCACAGCACAGAACCCTCTCTGACACGCTCTGTGTGGCAGTGCAGTGACAGACACACCACAGAACCCTCTCTGACACGCTCTGTGTGGCAGTGCAGTGACAGACATACCACAGAACCCCCTCTGACACGTTCTGTGTGGCAGTCACTGTCCTCACACGTGTCTGCACTGAGCTCCCACTGCTCCCAGCAGCTTCCCCAAGGGACTGTCCCAGTGGGAAAGGGGGATCTGGGACAGAGATGTCCAGAGCCACAAGGCAAAGTCTCCACATGCAAACAGGAGCCTCTGCTGAGGCACCTGTCAGGCTGCCATCACTGACCTTTGCAGAAGGAAGAACCCTGAGACTCTTCCTGGCACTGCTCGTGTGTCTGTCACAAAGCAAAGGTAACTTCCTCCGTAAAGGCTTTGCCTTCTGTGGCTGCAGAATGGAACTTTCCCAGACATCATCAAGGACTGTGCACCAGTTCATTTCTGTCTCGTGTCTCTGGCTGTTTCCTGACATCCTGAAGCCGAGGTCAGGTGGCAGCCTGAGACTGCCTGGGCTGAAAACGTGGTGGGATTTTTTGGCAAAAAAAGCATTTGCAGCTGGAGATGATCCCACTCAGCTGCGACTGCTGTCCCCTGCCTAACGCAAGGAATTCTCTTCCAGTTGCAGCTGATATTTTGTCTTTCACTCCCTCCTGGCATCAGTGCCTTTCCCACAGATCCACTGTGTGCTGCAATAGGATGTGTGGTTGGATGGAGGCCATTAAAACTGTAGGAAGCCAGCAGAAGAGCAGCCACCTTCTCTTCCCTTTTCCCCAGGGACACAGGGGTTTGGGACAGGAAGGTCTAATCTAGTCTTATAAGCAAGTTCTGTAGGACCTGTGCACACTCAGAGATGGAAACAAACTGAGGTATCTTTAAGTAGTCTTAAAACTGGCCTGAAATGGAGTTTGAAGTGTGACTGAAGTGATCATTTTAGAAAGCAGATTCTGCAGACACTTAGAGGGAGATTTACCTGGTTATTGCACCTTGTAAATCAAACTTAACCTTGTAGGGCTGCTGCACTACATTTTATGCCTCTATTTTCAGGCAGAGGCACCAGCTGTAGGTGTTGGTTATGGCTGCAGTGTATCAAGCACTGCACAGGAGAGTTTCCTCCCTCGTCTGCAGGCTGCACTCCACCTATGTGAGAAAAATGAGGTAAGTTCTTATCTGATTCCTGGGTACTGGGAGGCCAGAGCTTGGCCCAAGCAGCCCCCCTAACCCTGACCTGGGAGTTAATCCTTTAACACTTCAACCATGACACAGAAATGCTCTGTGAGCTCTGTGAATGATAGCAGCCGAGGCCTCTCTGCTCCCCTCACCACTGGTACAAACTGGTTCTCTCAGGCTGAAGCTCTGTCAATGATTGCCTGTCCTGGTTAGAGGGCTCCTACAGTACCAGGCAGAATTGAAGTGGTGCTGCTCACCTCATTCTAAATACTGCTTCAAACAGCCTGAAAGGAGCACTTGCTGACACCCTTTTTCCAATGACTTTTTTTCTTTCCTAACTCAGCTCCAACCAGCTGTGCCCTAAGACTTGGTTTTAATCCCTCACATCAGTGTGACAGGTACAACATAACACATGTAGCCTGATGGGAACCAGATTCAACATCAGAAGTGCTCAGCAGTTTGGGCAAATAGCATTTGGAGCCATCCAAATTCACAGAATATTCTGAGCTGGGAGGGATTGGCAGGGTTAAAGGGAAGATCAAGGTTTCCTGCAGCCTTTACAGCAGACCTTTTGGATTGAGAGAGTGGGTTACTGGTCTTCTTGCATCTCCAAACTTGAGGGTACTCACGTGGTAGGTAAGAACTGCAGTATTTTCTGCCACACAAGCTTCACTAGAGGCTGCAGCCCACCAAAGAGTGACTCAGCTGTCAAAACTCTCCAAACACATGAAATACCTTAAATCTGATCTGCCCATTCAGCCCTCCCTGCTCTGTGCAAAATGAACACCTCCAAATCAGCAATAATCTCAACACAATCTTCAGTTCATCTTCCCAATCGTTTTCTCACTGCAGATACTTAAATCAGTTAAAGGAAGATGACAGCCTTTGTAGACAAGCTCAGACCTCAGGAACCTTCTACCTCTTTCACAACCTCTCCCCCTTCCTGCAGAAAGTTGGGAAGAAATATTTGGCACCACAGCTCAGCGCAGCAGGTAAGAAAGAAATCAGTGCATCCAGAAAGAAACACCTGGTGGATCACAGCTGAAATGAAACAGAGACACACACATGACATCAAGCTGATCTGTTCTGAGGTGATCAGGTTTAAACATTTGGGACTTTTGAAGAGAGAGGGCTGGCAGGAAAAGAAACAAGGTCTTACTGACAAACGTCTTTTTGGTGTAATGTAGGAAAAGTTTTCTTTGAGAGAAAGATACTGGCTGGTGCAGGACAAAAGCAGTTGACAGCTGCTCCCCCAAGCATTACAACACTGGGACCTTTAGCCTGACATGGTCTAAACTTCCTACAGCTTTTAGAGCCAGATTTTAGGTTTCTACCTGGCTGTGCTCACTTGTCTGGTCCCCTTTCACACCTGGGCATTCTGCCTTGAGCCAAGATTGCCTGTGCCTTGAAGATCCAGCAAGCACCACAGTTGTATGGATTCACTTTCATCACAGCTTTCCCTTCCCCTCTCCCTGTTCAGAGATGAAAGGGATTCTGGAGAAGCTGCAAGAGGCTGAGCAGTGGATGGAGAAGTCGGTGCTGATCGGTTGTTCGGACGCGCACAGACCGCTCTTCGCGCTGGATTTAGGTGGGGATGACTCCTCTCCCACCCACGCCAGCACCAGCTGGATGCTCTGGGATGGAGGTGCTGCCAGGGCAGCAGCATCCCTAATCCTTGGGAGAACCTGCCCTGCTAAGGAGGGCGGGGCTGAGTCCCTGTAGGAGCTGTTCTGAGTGTGGCAGGTCACAGCCACGGACAGCACTGCTGCCCCTGTGCCTGTGTGTGTCAGGAAAGGTGGGCTGGGGGAGGCCACTAACATTTGGGAATGCTGCCCCTGATGTGGTTCACTGCTGTGGGAACTCCCAGGAATTGTATACTGGAACAGCAAAGGGCATGAAATTGGAATAACCACAATAAGAGCCGAAATTTGTTAGATCGATTTTTTAAATTTTTTTTTTCTTTAACAGGAGCTTTGGATAAATCAGTCATTGAGTCAGAACTGCAGGGATCATTCACTGACCTACGAAAGGCTCTCTTTGTACTGGATGGGAAGGATTCTCCTTTGCTGGCTTTGGTATTGGACAGGGCTTCTTACTTTATGATCTCTAACATCAACCCTTCTCCTAATCTCCCATGTTGTTTTATGATCTAATATTGTAGAAGTACTTACTGTACACTTTCAGGGACATAGATACAGACACACTATAAATTACACTAGTTTTCCCAGATTTGTGGTCCCAAAAGGAAGATGCAAGGTAAAGAGAAACAGACAAGTGACTTAAAAACCACTGCAGTAATTTATGCCATTTAGCTGAAATGCACTAAATCACAGCAATCCCAGTTCATCCTCAGCTCAACAACTATCAGGCAAACTGGCTATCACAAACTTACACATCATCTTTCAGAGCTGCTCTTTTAAAACCTGTCCCTTATAAGCTGGTGCTCTGCAGATGCCCTGTGTTTGGAAGGCCTAAGAAAAGGCCTGTGTGTGAAAATCAGCTGTCCTGACCCATAAGGAGAAATAGCTCATGTTTCCTTTCCTGCCCTATGTTTGTGATGCCTGGGCTATATTTCAAAAAGATATTCAGGGCTGGAGACTCTTTAGAATAGTCCAGGTCCCAGTATAACTCCCATTATGTCCCAATAAACAACAGCTCTTGCCCACTTCCCCCAAACATACTCAAATTTAGAAGCAGGAAATATGGATTGCAGAATCTGCCACTTTTCAAAGCACTGCCCATACTTCATTTACCTTCCTGAGGCTTCCAAAGATAATCAGAGTATATCCCCGTGACTGTGTGCAAAGCATTATTCAGGGAGACTGCTCTGAATTATTCCTTCCCCCTAGGTATAAATGAGGTTTGTGTTCCTCTGTGTTGGCAGGCCCAGTCCCTTCTGCACTGGCACGACTCCCACCAGTACTGCAGCAAGACTGGGCAGCCCACTCAGAAGAACCCAGCTGGCAGCAAACGTGTCTGCCACACCAGTGGAGTCACCTACTACCCACAGGTGAGCACCTGGCAGCAAAGGGGAGGGACACAGCACACAGCAGGAAGAGGGGTTTGGCATAGCTGGATACTTTATCTTTAGTGGTCAGCTCAACCAGCTAGGAAAATTTGCACGCACTTGTTCTGTCTGAACTTCTTCTTTTGCTTTGGTGGTGCACGTGGCAGATGTCTCCCGTGGTGATCACCCTGGTGTCCAACAGGAGCCAGTGCCTGCTGGTCCGGCAGCCCTCCTTCCCCCCGGGGATGTTCACGGCTCTCTCAGGCTTCTGTGACCTGGGTAAGTGGGTTCTGATCCAGGCCCTGGCTCAGCTGGGGACATCAGCCAAATCCCTGTGCACAGAGGAGGATGGACACACAGGTGATCTGTGTCCCCATCCCCAGGTGTGTTCAAGGCCAAGCTGGGTAAGCCTTCGAGCAGCCTGGTCTAGCACAAGGTGTCCATGCTGATGGCAGGGGGCTGGAACTAAATGATCCTTAAAGTCCTTTCAGACCCAGACCAGTCAGTGATTCTGTGATAGCCAGGAAAAACAACATTAGATCTAAATAGATCAGTGTTTGCTTGCAGACAGAATTCAAAATAGCTGTTATGCACCTGAAGGGAATGGGAATCATAGGTGTCTAGCAGTTCTTCTGGTTCCTGATAGTAAACATAAGCTTTAAACTTGCTGGGTTATAACCCCTGATCCTTTTAAAATCCATTCTGTGGCTCATGCGGTCTGGCTTAGGAGAAAAACTACAAATCTCTTGCTACAGGAGGGAAAATGGCTTCAAATTGAATTGTTCTGTCCACCATCTGTATGTAGATAGGGCCAAAAATGTCTCTGGTGCCTGTGTTTATCAGAGGTTGATGAATTTAGTGGAGCATCCTGCCAGCAAGTGTTTCCAGGTCAGCACAGCTGGAGCTGCTGTGTGGGAATGAGCGCTGCCTGCGCTTTCCTCACCACGGTTCGCTGCCCTGAGGCCGGGCCGTCCTTGCCTAACTCTGCTCGGTTCTAGGTGAAAACGTGGAGGAGGCCGTGCGGCGAGAGGTGGCCGAAGAGGTGGGGCTGGAGGTGGAGTCGCTCCGCTATTCGGCTTCCCAGCACTGGCCCTTCCCCAGCAGCTCCCTGATGATCGCCTGCCACGCCCTGGTGGGAGCCCAGCGGGCTGAGGTGAGCGGCTCCCCCGAGCCATTCCACTGCCTGCCTCAGTTAGCAAAATCCCCTTCAGCCCACAGAACTTAGTCAGGAGACCATCAAACCCCCCAGAAATGCGTTTTTCCATTGGCTTTTCCTGCAAATGCAGAACAAACTTGGAAACAATCCCATCCCCTTCTGTTGCAAGGTGCCAGATTTCACTCAGGTCACTGTATGTACAAGCCCAGAGCCCAACACCCGTGGGGTTTTTTCCCTCTGAACTTTGCAGAAGATGTTCCCTCACACATTTGCCACAGAACACACAGATTCTGCCACGTTAATTCCTGTGCTCAGCCACTTTGCCACGATGGAGCAGGGTTGGTTTGTGGCTTCCCTAAGGAAGCCAGCACAGCAAAGCATTGGTGGATAGTGGTATCTTTCCCTGGAGTGGCATCAGTGACTAATTCAGGCATGGATGTAGTGCTCTGGGCATTCCATGCTCTGGGCATTCCAGCACAGGATCTCTGTGGAAGCAAGAATGGGCAAGGTACCACTGCCTATTGTAATACTTTACCTGAGACTCCATTACCTTCATGCAGGAAAAGCCCATTCTTTACTATCACAACTCATTTTATAGTTTTTACAGACCTCGTGTGCAACTTTAATTGGCTAATAGCTTTCTTGCCAATTACTCTGTTGGTTAGTAAAAAGTATTCTACTTGTCCATCAAATCTCTTTATTCTTGGATTGTTTACTTATTTTCTTTACTGATTTTCATGGGACAAATCTCTTGGTATTGCAGGTGCATTTGTTTTTCATCCCAGGAATAGGTTATTATGCTAACGAATTTTCATACCAAGATTGTTTTTGCATGGAAACTTGCAAATTACTTAGAGAAGAAGTGACAGGCTAACTGTGGCAATTTAGCAGAGCAGCCCTGATTTTATGAGGCTTTTCTTTTGTAATTCTTTTACCTGTCACGACACCACTGCCCACATTCAAAGCTGATTTAAGGTGCCCTCTGAATTCTTTCCAGATCAGTATGGACACCCTGGAACTGGAGGAAGCCCGTTGGTTTGGCCTGGAGGAAATTGTGGAGGGTCTCAAGAGGGGGCCCAGCTCTTCAAAGCAAGATGATGGCAGTTTTTTACCCTGGTTCCCTCCCAAACAGGCCATTGCTCACCAGCTGATCCGGGAGTGGGTTCAGCAGCAGACTGCTCAGACAGCTTAGGCAGGGATTCATTGATTCTGTGATTCCACCAGAACAGTGAAAGCTCCACAGAAAAGCTTCCAAAGTCCCTGGGCAAGGGCTCTGTTACAGTGAGGACAGCACCACACTGCTGGCACTGATGGCACACTGACCCACAAAGGGCTCTGAACTGATCTGACAGTCCCATGTACAGTGGATCACCTCTGAGATCCCATGATGTGAAGTAAATGTACAATAAAATCCTTAGTTCCAAAGCATCAAACTTACTGTGACCAGCTGTCACTGACCCCACGACACCAATGTCCCATTTTCCTCCATTTCTTCCATCTTGGATGGACATTGAATGCAGAACAAAAATAAAGGGACAGTGGCATTTTTCAGTGCCTGTGTTTATAGGAATCTGGGAGAGCTACCAAAAACCAGAAGAAAAGCCACTGCCTGTTTGCTCTCCTCTTCTTCTGTCTCTTCCATTTTCATATAAAATATCCAAATTTTTTAGTTTGTTTTGTAAATGTTGAATGGGCTTCTAAATTTCCCGCACTGGTAAGACAGTTACTTCTGTCCCAAGGAAGGGAGAACAGAGCTATCTGGTGGTAGAGAGGGGAAGAGCAGGACCTACACATCAGCATTTTACAAGACCACAGATATTGCAGAGGTGACAGGAACAACAAGAACTGCACTTAGAACAGAGAAAAATCTTGAAAGGATCAGTGCCTCTTACCCTGAGGCCAAAGTCTGTGCCTTGCCTGGAGAGCTGGTCTGATTTTACTGATGAAGTGGTACCACCTCTCTGGAGGAAGAACAACAAGGAGACTGTCTGGGCAAGGAAAACTCAGTGAGAGACAGATGAAAGGATGTTTGATCTGCTGCTGATTCAGGCTGACAGTCCTTCCTGCCTGCTTGGTCAGAGTTCAGCTGCCAAGACTGCAAAGCTGGGGGCTTGAAGGGGGAACAGGCATGTATCCCTGACTGCCACCACTGGGGTTCACTGCAGGGGAGCAGTGGTAAAAACCTGGAGTCCTGACACCTGAGCAGCAAGTAAGACAAGGTGTCTTTCACACTGCTGAGACACACTGTGTTTGCTCGGGTTACTTTTACTTCAGGAGGTTGGGAGGGGATTCTTTCAGGCCGTGGTGGCATGTATGACCATCCTTCCCAGTGTTTTAGTTACCAGTAAAAGTCTTTTCAATCTACTCAAAGAGGGGGTTTTTTTTTGGTAAAGCTAGAACAACTACAAGATAATAATCACATGAGATCTTTGGAAAAGAATTACATTTTAAACTGTTTTATAAAATCCTTAATCCAGACTCTTTTGACTTAGTTATGAAACAACATTGGTGGTCTTTGTTCCTTATGTTAAGCAAGCAGGAGTGATGATAGGCAGTACCCAGCTGTGAGCAGGACAGGAAAACAAGGTGAGGGACATTGTCCTCGCTTTCATTTGCATCAAAAATCTGTCTGAAGCCTGAAGAACACTCACTGCAGTCAAGACAGGACATGCTCCATAAAGGCAAGTGACCTAGAACAAGGAACAGGCAATTCCTGACAGAGGTTGACTCACCAAAACACAGCAGGGCTTTCCCATGGAGAAGGTACCAGGCAGGCAAAAGGGACAGAGCAACATATTTCTCTCAGGAATGCATCCCTTAACTGAATCCTCTTTGGGAACACTTCACTTGTATAAATCACAGAGACCCCTCTGTTTTTAGGGATTTACAGCAAGACCCAGCACTGAAAAGCTGCCAGCTGGGGCATTACAGCCCAATTGCTCACAGGTATTGCCAGTCAGCAGGCTATAGAATGATAGCATTCATCTGATTAATCAGATGTAACTTTTTGGTTAGCAGGTCTGAGAGCAGCAGTGGAATCCACCTGCCTCCCAAAAGCAGCAGTGCATAAGACTCATGTTGATCTTTAACAGGTGCCAGCAGAGGACTGAAGTAACCAAACCTCATGACATAACTTGTTTTGATCTCTGTCTGCTCAGAAAAATCTTATCTGGAAACAGTGTGGGTAGAAAATTCACACACCACATGCTCTCCCATTGGCTGGGCTGCTCTGCTGCTGTGTGGAAAGGCCACACTTTCCCATCCTGAGAGGTATTCCTTGTGGATGGCAGGAAGTCTGCTCTCAGTGTTACAGTTCTAACATGAACAAATTGTTTCACCATAAAACAAGCTCTGAGACACTGTGGACACACACTGAGCCTGGTGTTTGGCATGAAAGGACATAAGCACTCAGTGGAATGCCCTGACAACCTGACCTGCTAAAAGTCATTTGTCAGCAAACCTTTTTGAAGGAACCACGAGCAGCTCACCTCTGGCAGCTGCAGAAGACAGGCTGTAAGAACAACCTGTAATTCCATAGGTACAATTCCTGTGTTCAGTCTGAGGCACTGCTTGAACAGACTGAGATGCTCCAGCCTTCAGCTCCCATCTAAATCTTACTCACCTTTCAAACTAGGCATGGAAAGCTGATACAACATCCACAGGTCCTTGTGCTCAGCAGTAGCTTTGTGCCTAAGGACCGCCCTGTGCCTGGCACTGGGATTCTGCACGCTAAAATTACAAATGTCACAGGATTTCTCCCAGGTCCAAGCTGCCACAAGGTGGAACCCTGGCTGCCCTTGGAGTGCCAAACGCCTCCTACAAACTGACATCAGGAACCTGGGGGGCTGAGTTTAGTTTGCCATGGACAAGGGCCACTGTTCGTGTCCAGATTTCTGTGCCCAGGAGCGGACTTCTGCCCGCTAAAATTCCGAACGGATCAGGATTTCTCCCAGATCCAAACTGCCACAAGGTGGAACCCTGGCTGCCCTTGGAGTGCCAAACGCATCAGTGCTTCAGACACTGGCAGGCACTCTCTTCTTTCGGTTTCTGTGCTTGTGCTTGGTCTGTTTGCTCTGTGCAGAAGCACTCTTCCTTCTCCCTTTTCCCAGCAAGCAAAGATGGTACTGCAGCAATTTTCCTGCCTTTTCCAGCACTGGATCAGATTCTGAAACAGTTTGAGTTTTCCACGTCTGCAGCAGCTAAAGCAAAACTGTTGCTGGCTATTTGTTATTTTTCCAGGTCAGAGTTGTTAAGAACTAAATGCTTCGTTTTGCAGAGAGAGCACTGCTTGCCCCTGTGAAGCAAAAGTCATGGAGAGGCTACGGTGTGTGCAGAGAAGGACAAGGGAGCTGGGGAAGGATGTGGAATACAAGCCCAGTGAGGAGGTGCTGAGGGAGCTTTAGCCAGAAGAACTGCAGCCTCAGGAGGGACATTCAGGCAGACCTGCAGGAATGCCGACATGACAGTGCTCAGCACAAGGGCTGTTTCCCCGCCAGACATCGCCTCCAGCTGCCGAGTGCTTCAGGCACTGCGGTAGAGAATTCTGGGGGCTATTGGGGAGTGTTTGGAGGAATTGAGTGTCTGGGGGAGCCTTTGAGAGAAGAATTTTGGGTTTTTACGTGACTTTTTGGGGGCAGAATTGAAGGTTCCGGAGTTTTTGATGAGGGTTTTGGAAAGGATTAATAGTTTGGGGGTCCCTGTGAGAAAAATTGGGCAGGAGACGATGTTTCCTCCTTTAAATGCCTTTATTAAAGTATAGCTCTTTTAGAAGCAGGCGCCTCAGGGGGGGTGGGGTGGCCTCCACCGCAGTGCTGAGAAGGAGCGGGGGGCTGGACACTCTGCTGCTGCACACAGCCCAGTGGGGAATTAGCCTCCCCCCTCACGGGAGCATGCTCCCGACAATTCCAGTCCAATGTGATTTCCACTAATGAGTCGGATGTTCAGATTGCTCTTCTGGTCACGGCGAGATCTAAAGGTCCTGGTATCAATTGGCTTGTACTCTTCAGTCTTCATGGTCATTATCCTTTTTGTTTTAAGTTGTTGTTAAAGAGTCTTAATTACTGTTTGTTTTTGGAAGTTGTCCCGATTTTCCTGAGGTGTTGCATCTTGGGATCCTTAATTACCATAAGGGGTGTTGAGTAGGAGACGGGGGCAGGGGGGGTGAGATAGCCAGGCAGAGTAGAGAGGTGTAGGAGTCTTACGCTGCCATGGAAACGACATTCTTGCTTGACAGGTCACGATATATTACAAAAATGAGTACAAAGAGTTTCTAACATTTAACTTTACATTTTTATAACTAATTGTGATGGTTTGAAAGCAAAACTAGTGAGAGGCTCCAAGTCAGAA
>JANPWX010000670.1:0-53406 GCA_024734555.1 Trochalopteron elliotii
CTCTTTCTTCCTCTCTACATGCTTTAAACCAAAACATCAACATTTCACCCTTTCTCCCCTTCACTCCACTTTGGAAATTGTAAATCCTGGAGTTACAACACATCTTTTGTTGCTATTTTTGCAGGATTTTGGAAGGAATAAAGAATAAGGTTTGGCAAAGTGAAGCCTCACCCCTGTGTTTAGAGACTGCCCAGAACAGAGTTCTTCGATCTCAGATAAACCCACCCTGGGGTTAAAACAATTCAAAAGACATTCAAAAAGGTCTGGACACAAAGCCCTGAACTCTGAGCTCATGTTGAGCACATTTTGTGCCCCTGGAATGAGCAAAAGGAGCTCCTGGTACTCACTTGGACACAGGATTGACGCTGGCTTCGATGATGGTTAAACACTTACAACACTTAATGTTTTCTGGGAAATCTTGGATTCCTAAAAAAAAAAAAAATAAAGAATATTAGATACACAAGAATATTTAGTAGATCCAGGAAAATATTATCTACACAAAACCTGTTCAGCTTGCTTTGTTCATAAATGCTTTGTTGGGGTTTTCAGCTCAGACTTCAGCTCGAGCAGGAAGGAAACACAGTTTGGAATTATCACCCCAAAGGTGATGCTCAAGCCCTAAATAAATACATAAAAATACAAAATATAACTCTTCTGCTAATGGTTGATTTATGTAATGTTCTAGAATTAACATTGACATAATTTGTGCTGAGATTTGTGCCTTCATCCCTTCCCAAACTGCTTTTCTCTCACAGGATCCTCAGAGTCTCCACTGACAGGGAATTTCCCAACATTTTCAGGGGTTTCTAAGCCTCATTTTTTAAAAACCAAGACCCTGGAGCTCTGACAGCAAAGGTTTTTAGGCCCATCAATATGAAAACACAGAACTGGGAATGCACAGCAGCAAATCAATCCAAATGGATCCTGGGAATTGTTTAAATTCCCCCACACAAGAGCCCAGAGAGCTCTAAACCACTTTGGAAGTGGGATGTTCCTGAGTGCATGGAAAACCAGCCTCACATTCCTATTCCCAGCTGGGCAGAATCCCCCAGAGCACAGGAATGCTGAAGAAAACCCTGTTTTTTATGGAAAAACCAGAGCAGGATTCCCACAGCTCCTCCCCCAAAGCTCCAGGCGGGAAACCTGAGACGGAGCGCGAATTTCTTCATCACGAGGGGTAAAAAACTTCAACCCAGCTCCCGATTTTTTTGGGGGATGCTGAGGGTTTGGAGCTTATTTGGAGCTGTTCTGTTCAATATTTTCATTGATGACATGGATGAGGCTATTGAATCTTTCATTGGTAAATTTGCAGATGACACTAAGCTGGGAGCGTGTGTCGACCTGTTGGAAGAGAGGAGGGCTCTGCAGAGAGATCTGGAATGGTTGGATGGGTGGGCAGAGTCTAACAAGATGAAGTTTAATAAGTCCAAGTACTGAGTCCTGCACTTTGGCCACAATAACCCCCTGCAGTGCTCTAGGCTGGGGTTGGTGTGGCTGGACAGTGCCCAGGCACAAAGGGACCTGTGGGTTCTGGTCAGCAGCCAGCTGAACATGGGCCAGCAGTGTGCCCAGGTGGCCAGGAAGGCCAGTGGCTCCTGGCCTGGATCAGGAATGGTGTGGCCAGCAGGAGCAGGGAGGTCATTCTTCCCCTGCACTCAGCACTGGTGAGGCCACACCTCGAGTGCTGTGTCCAGTTCTGGGCCCTCAGTTCAGGAAGGACGTTGAGACGCTTGAACGTGTCCAGAGGAGGCAACGAGGCTGGTGAGGGGCTTGGAACACAAGCCATATGAGGAAGGACTGAGGGAGCTGGGGTTGTTCAGCCTGGAGAAAAGGAGACTCAGGGGTGACCTTATCACTCTCTACAACTTCCTGAAGGGGGGCTGTAGTCAGGGAGGGGTTGGTCTCTTTCTCCAGGCAGCAACTGACAGAACAAGAGGACACAGCCTCAAGCTGCAGGGGAAATATATGTTGGATATTAGGAAGAAGTTCTTCACTGAAAGAGTGATTAAATACTGGAATGGTCTGCCCGGGGAGGTGATGGAGTCACCATCCCTGGATGTGTTTAAAAAGAGACTGGATGTGGCAGTCAGTGCCATGATCTAGTTGAGGTGTCAGGGCTGGGTTGGACTCGATGATCTTGAAGGTCTCTTCCAACCTACACATCCTGTCATTCTGTCATTCACTTGGAGCCCTCACCATTCTTGCTGATGTCGAGCTCCCGGAGGTTGACCAGGCTGGCGATGGAGGTCGGGAGGCTGGAGAGGTCGTTGTCGGGAATGCTCAGCTTCCGCAGCGCTTGGCAGTTGAACAGTTGCTGTTCATGGAAAATAAAATAAAATGAAATAAAAAATAATCCATTTGGGATGGTTATTGACACACCAAACAGCATAAACCCCCACTAGCCACAGCAGGATTCAGTCCTCCCAGTGGGTTTTTTGGGAAGGCATTCCCACAGTTACCAGGGATGAGACAAATGGGTCGTGTGTAGCAGGAGTGTTCAAAGACAGTCAAAACCTGTCAATTCATTGTAATTAATATCTTGAGACTTTGATATAATTACATATAATTCATATTTATTGATGTGTTTCGTATTTGTCATAAAAATTCCCGAATTTTTGTGTCTCCCGGTAAATGAAAATATTTAATTTCATAATTAAATTTCACGGCAGATTTAAAAATACCGTGACTGCATTCAGATTAAATAATTATCCTCAAGATCCAAAACCACCTTGCCATTATCCAAAGGATGCTTTCTTGAAATCCCTGCTCAAAAGTTAGGACTCAATTCTAATTCTTCCATCAAATCCCTGTTTTCTAGAAGTGGATTCCCAGTTTTCACCAGGAATTCCTTTGGGAGCTGAGGAAGGCTCAGAACTCATTCTGACCCCACCTGGACACACCCAAGGCTTTGGAAGTGCTGGAGAGAAAAATCCAATTAAAATTTTTCCCTCTGGAATGATTTTATGAAGTGCTGTTCCACCTGAAGGAATATGAGACATGGAATGTGGGAATGAGGTCCCAAAATTGCTTTTTTTTTTCACCCACTGGATGTTTAACAGATATTTTTCCTGGTTTCCAGAGCTCCCTGCCCATCAGGATTTTGTTGGAATCATCATTCCCTCTGTCCATGCACGACTTTAATTCCTCTCAGACCGAATCCAGGTGATGCTACCGAGCTCAGAGTTATAAAATCAGGGTTTTATTCTGCACCTCTGGGGAGAATTCCATCCCACTCATGTTTTTCTGGATGCTGATTCCAATGACTCCACTCTCATCCAGATCAATTTTCCCTTTATTAGTCATCAATTCATTTGACTCATACAAAGAAAGGATTTTTTTGCAGCAGGAGAATGAAGTCAAAGGCAAGGAGAATAAAAAGACTTGGCTGGGTTTTAGCAAAAAAAGAGAGTAAGAAACATAAAACCATCTTGTAAGTCCTTAAAAAACCAGAGAACTACAAGAAATGGAGAATTAAAAATCATCATTATGATACCTAAAATGGAAAGTAAAAATAAAAATAAACCCAGGAAGAATGAGTTTTAATCAGTTCAATGTAAAATAATTTACTGGGTTCTGGAGCGTCACGTGAAACTAAAGTAGAGCTGGACTTAACGGAGTTGTTTCCTCTTTAAATAATAAAAAATAATCAAGAGTTTTGATTCAAAAGAATTTTGTAATATCAGGGGCACAGAATATTTGGCAAAAAACCCAGAAAATTACCAAAAATTTCCCCTGGAAGAAATCCTTTGAAATCACATTTACAGAGGGAGGAGAGAAGGGTAGAATTTAATGTATAACACAAAAGTTCATGTTAAGTAATAGAGTGCCAGTTTCACGGGGGGAAAAAAAGGAATTTTCTCTCCTGAAATATTAATTCAGTGATGAAAAAAAACCCCCTTGAGCTCTGCAGCAAAAACACCTCGAGCAGAAAATTTGATAAAGGAATTATTTCAGCTGTTGAATTCCTGGTAACAATTAATAAAGGCTTAAGACAAAAACCGATGAGTGCTATTAACACTGCCATTAATCTTCTCTTCCACTTGGCCAAGATTATGTTAAACTCGATTTACTCTGAATGAAAATTATCACCTTCATCCCATTTTTAGCATTTTGGACCTCTTCCCTTCGGTCCTCATTTTTTTCCATACAGAATTCTGGCATCTTGCTCTGATATATTTGTTTCCCATCAAGTCTGGAACACTTTGATTAATTCCAAGAGGCCCAACCCAAATATCCCCAAAATCCCTCCCTAAATGAGAGACTTTCAATATTCCTCAGTAGAAGGAAAAGAAAGAGAATTAATTATAATTATAATTACAATTATAATTATAATTGTAATTATAATTATTGGAAGAAGAAGAAGGAAGAGGAGGAGCAGGAAAAGAAGAAGAAGGAGAAGAAGGGGAAGAAGGGGAAGAAGGAGAAAAAGGAGAAAAAGGAGGAGAAGAATAAGAATAATAACAGTAATAAGAATAATAAGATGAAGAAGATGAAGAAGATGAGAAGGAGAAGGAGAAGGAGAAGGAGAAGGAGAAGGAGAAGGAGAAGGAGAAGGAGAAGGAGAAGGAGGAGAGGCCTCAGGGCATCCTGAGCAGGTTTTCCCCAGGATCCATTTGGGATTTCTGGGGATGGAACCCAGCTGGTTCTGTGCTGTGTCTCCAGGAGAGCTCAGGCAGCTCTCCACAGCATTTTTTCCATGAAAAAAATGGGATTTTGGCTGCCCTGCCCCACCATCTGTGCAGAATTCCTCCATGGAGTCCAGCAATGAACCATCACATCCCAGCAAAGCAACTCCACGGCATGGAAAAAAGCCCATTTTGTACTCTGGTAAATGGAATTTTTACAAAGCCTCTGTGCAGCACAAATGGGAAATTTGCTGTGAGATGATGGAGACTGGAGCAATGTTTAATTAAAGATTTGTAAGCATCTTTCATTACTGAGGAGAAAAATTCCATTAAGGCCTGGATCCCATCCCTTCACGCTTCATTATGGAGCCAGCACCTGCCATTAATTGCTTTTTCCACCTTTCCCTCTTTTGTTTCCAGAACATTTTGGTTAAGGGAACTTTTAATTCCTCATAGCAAACACTGATCAGCAGGAGAATGGGCTGGAAGATTCCAGAAGAGGAGTTTTACACGGGAAGGATGACTTGGATGATCTCAGGGCAGTTGTGAAACTCCTGCTTGGATGGTTGGCACTTCCCAGAAATATCCCACAGGGATAAAGGGCTGGTCCTGACAGAGAGAACAGGACTGGAATTCCCAGGAATGTCCCACAGGGACAAGGGGCTGATCCTGACACAGGGGACAGGAGTGACATTTCCAGGAATGTCCCACAGGGATAAAGGGCTGATCTGGACACAAGGGACAGCTCTGGCATTTCCCAGGAATATTCCACAGGGATAAAGGGCTGATCCTGACACAGGGGACAGGATTGGAATTCTCAGGAATGTCCCACAGGGATAAAGGGCTGGTCCTGGCACAGGGGACAGCACTTGCATTCCCAGGAATGTCCCACAGGGATAAAGGGCTGGTCCTGGCACAGAGAGCAGTCCTGACATTCCCAGGAATGTCCTGCAGGGATAAAGGGCAGATCCTGACACAGAGAGCAGTCCTGGCATTCCCAGGAATGTCCCACAGGGATAACGGGCAGATCCTGACACAGAGAGCAGTCCTGGCATTCCCAGGAATGTCCCACAGGGATAAAGGGCAGATCCTGACACAGAGAGCAATCCTGACATTCCCAGGAATGTCCCACAGGGATAAAGGGCAGATCCTGACACAGAGAGGAGCCCTGACATTCCCAGGAATGTCCCACAGGGATAAAGGGCTGATCCTGGCATTCCCAGGAATGTCCCACAGGGATAAAGGGCAGATCCTGACACAGAGAGCAGTCCTGGCATTCCCAGGAATGTCCCACAGGGATAAAGGGCTGGTCCTGACACAGAGAGCAGTCCTGACATTCTCAGGAATGTCCCACAGGGATAAAGGGCAGATCCTGACACAGAGAGCAGTCCTGACATTCCCAGGAATGTCCCTCAGGGATAACGGGCAGATCCTGACACAGAGAGCAGTCCTGACATTCCCAGGAATGTCCCACAGGGATAAAGGGCAGATCCTGAAGGAGAGCTTGCTTTGAAAAGCAGGGACAGAGAGGATCCAAGGTACTGGATCCCACAGGAATCTCCATTTCCTTTGGTGATTTTTTTTTTCCCAGTTTCAGGCTCCCAGCTACCTCATTCCTGTGCTGTGAAGAAGGAGCAGGAGTCCCTACTCCTCCCAATCCAGCCCCAATCCCAAGGAATATCCCTGGAGTCCCCCTCAGCTCCGGCACTCCCAGAGCCAGGCACACGTTCCAGGCCACGGCTTTCCCCTGGCACTCCAGCAGGACGTGGGTTACCTTGGGAAGCTCCTCAATCTGGTTGGCATCGAGGTAAAGCTCCTCCAGGGTCCTCTCGAAGTTGAACACCTCCTTTGGCACCTGCTGCAGGCCACAGTGGGAATAATCCAGCACGGAGACGATCTCCTCCTCGCCGCGGAAACACCGGCACGGCACCAGGCGCCCGATCAGCTTCCTTTTGCTGGTCATCTCCAAGCAGCATACTGAGGGGAAAAGGGAGGAAAAACAGGGTTCTGACACCAGCAGCAGTCTGGGGGAATGTTTTTGGGAATTATTCTGCGGATTGTAGTTCAATAAAAATGTTTTTCCCAAGGAATATCCCGCGCGTGCACTGTGTGGGGTTTGAGGCACGTTTCTGGAGGGAAAAGGTGGGATTGGGAGTGGAAGGAGAAAACTTGGACCCTGTGGCTTTTCCCCACTCTGGGATGGAAGAGGACACACCAAGCCTAGCCACAGGTTTGGCTTTAATGGGAAAATGAGCTGTGGGAAGCCACAAAATCCAAACAAAATCCAAACACATCCATGGAAGCACAGACCCAAGGCCACTCCCTGGCCCAGGGACTCAGGCCAGGGATCCATGGGCAGGTGCTCTTATTTAAAAGATCTAAACCAACCAACTGTGGTCATGCATGAAAACAAAGTCTGTGAAAAGCAAGAATGGCGAAAGCAAGGGTTGTGGTTTGTCAGATTAAGCCCTTTTCTGACCCAGAGATGGGGCAATTGAGAGGCGTTTTAAAAACTTTTATTCCATTTTCAGTCTCATGAGAAGGGTGAGACAATGCAGATGTTATAATTCACACCATCACAACCAGAAGCCAAACTATTTCCTAATTACAATATATTATACACATTTCTTGGCCTATCAGCTTTTGCCACACAATGCTGGGAATGCCTTAAAGCCAATCATCTAAAATCACCCCTCGTGGGTCCTACTACAATGCACCTTTCATAGTTCTATTTCTCCAAAGTATCCAGTCTTATTTGCAAGGCCATCATTTAAAAATTGTTTCTAGTTCCATTTCTCTCTCAGCAATGTCTGTCCTATCCCGTGGCATTTCTAAGTCAGCATTTTCTATCTCAGAGTTTACACACAGATGCACAAAACTGTGTGAGCCTTCTGTCAGGCTTTGGGAATCCTCTGTAAATCCATTTCCCACCGTGGTCGCTTCAAGGGACTACAGGAGAGGTAATTAGAATAGGATGCTTAATGATTTATGGCACTACCCATAGGAAAGCAATCCAAATTAGTGTTTCGACAGCTCTTTCAGATGAGCACTGAGGAATCTGTAATGTTATTGACTGAATGAATTGGACTGAATCAGACCTGGGTCTGATTCCTGTGGGAAATGGGTGTTATCCCTGGATCTCCCACACCAGCACAGCTCCCACAGCTGCTCCCCACGGGCTCCTCCAGCAGCTGAGGAGAGCAGGGATGGAATCCTTGGCTCCAGACAATCCCAAATCATTCCTGCTCCTCCCGTGCCACCACGATCTGCTGGAAGCTCCAAGAGGGGAAATTCAGCAAAGTTTAGCAGATTTGGCTAAAATTTAGCTAAAAGATTTAGCAAAATTTATTCTTTCTCCTGCGCTAAAATTCACATCCAGGAAGTTTTCCCCAACTTCTCCCACCCTCAATCCCAGTGATGCAGACCCTCCCTCACTCAGTGAGTAACTTTACACAGGGCCCTACTCCTTGTCACTGGAACAAAACTATTTTGGGACGGAGGCAACACCCCAAAAGCAGATTTGGAACTCATCAAGCAGTCCCTAAATCCATCCTGGGCACCTCAAGGAGTTACTTCAACATTCTGGATAAACCAGGCTGGCCAGAAACGTTTTTGACACAAAGGCAAGGCGGGCTCAGCCTTCAACTCCCATTTTCCAAACCACTTTCAAGGTTTTTGATTTGTATTTAGGAAAAAAAATGCACTAAATTAGTCCAAATAAAGCAAAACAAAGTTAGAATGGAGGGATCTGGACTGTGATTGGAAGGAGTAGAATTTCACACCCTGTGGGCTAGTGGTAATTAAACCTTTTATTAATTTCAGCATTATTAATTCCTACCCTGGACTAATTCCAGCTTTGGTAATTACACTTTCCTTTCCCTTCATTTTGTTGTCTCCTGATGTTCAGAGATCCTTTCCTTGGTGCTGGTGGTTGCTCATGGAAAAGGATCCGTGCAGGAGCCACCCCCTGACTGAGCTGAGTCAGGGACACAGCAGCTCCAGCCTTTCCTTAATCCCTGCAAGGGATTCCTCATCCCTTTTCCACTCCCCTGGAAACACCAGAGCTTGGTGCTTTTCCCCATTAAAGAACTAAAATTCCCCACAGACAAGTCCTAAGGTCACTGCCCCACGTCACACATCACACAGGAAGATCAGGCCCTCTAAAAGAGCTCAAAAATCAGATTATTTCTTGAATAAAGACAGATAAATGAGGAAAGCAGCATAAAATAACCTGCTCCTTTTCAGCTCCAGCAAGCAGCTCATTATCAGCTCCTGCAGCTGATTGTCTTACAAAGAAACTCCTTCATCTGAGGCAAGCAGGAGCTTTATGGGAATCAATTACAATAAAATACAATCCCTTCTCAATTCATGGATCTTTTGTGCAGGAAAAGACTAATCTTTGTTCATCAGTAGTCACAGGAGAAGACATTTCCCTCACCTGCTGGAAAGAGAGAGAAAACTGCTGCAGCTTCACCCAGCTGGTTCAGAGGTGGGATGAAACACCTCAACAAAGATTCCAGCTATCTTGGAACAACAGGACAAAGGACAGAACATTTTCTTTTTTCACCTCAAAAGCTTTATCCTCTGCAATGGGCCTGCACATGAGGAGATGCATCCAGAGGGCACTGAGGGGTGGGATATTGGGATATTGGGAAGGAATTCCTCCCTGGGAGGGTGGGGAGGGGCTGGGATGGAATTCCCAGAGGAGCTGTGGCTGCCCCTGGATCCCTGGAAGTGCCCAAGGCCAGGTTGGAACAGCCTGGGAGATGCTGCTCAGCAAGTCCCAAGTCCTGAAAATTCTGTGACACTAAAGATGGGATTCCTTAAGTCACTTCCCTACCCTGGAAATGCTTTTCTGCCTGGATTTGGTGCCTGTTGATCCAAAGGCAAAGAGCTGAAATCATGGAACACTCTCCAGAAAAAACAGGGATGAGCATTTTCTAAGCAGCTCTGGCTGCCTGGGTCACCTTCATCACCTGCACAGGAATTGCTGGGGTGACAAATCCTCCTCGTTCCAGGAGGATTTTCTTTTGTGCCTCCACAACATCAGGAACAAAGGAGGTGGAAGCCAAAGCAGGATCTTCCTGGAGAGGTGGAGCCATGGAATGGAGCAGAGCAGGAGGTGAGGTCCTCTGCTTCTCCCACTGCCTGAGGGCAGGGATGGAGGGGATTTTGGGGAAGGAATTCCCCCTTGGGAGGGTTTGAGGAATTGTCTGGAATTCCCAGAGAAGCTGGGAAGTGTCCAAGGCCAGGCTGGAGCAATTTGGGACAGTGGAAGGTCCCTGCCCACGGCAGGTGTGGGATGGGATGGAATTTAAGATCCCTTCCAACCCCAACCATTCTGGAATTCTGGGATCTCCTGAAGGGTCAAGCAGGGGGTGTAGAACAGAGGTGCTGAAAACGCTGCTACAAAAAAGCTCCAGCAGTCAGGATAAATCAATTTTTAATTTGCTGGTTTGCAGGACACATTAATGACGGATTTAATTTTTCTCCCACACAAGTTTTCTGCGGAACACTTCAGGGAAGCGTGGGTATCTCGGGGAGTTGCTGCAGTGCCACAGTGAATATCCAGAGCCAAAACCCAACCAGGGCCAAAGCCAGCAGGTTCTGGGTTCTCAGGGACCAACCTGAGCTGGCAGCAAACATCAAACCTCTCCTGCTCCTCCAATTTCATTCAGAAAACTCCAAGAAATCCCAGTCTCAGGGATCTGGCAGAGCTGGAAAGTTCCTGAGGAATGCTGCAAATCAAGACCTTGGAAGTTTGGATGGGAGAGTGGCAGGGCTGGAATGAGCAGTAAAACATTTGCCAGAGGGTTCAGGAAACAGGGATTATTTCCAGATTAATTATTTCCAAATAATCTCTGGATTGTTTCCAGAGCAGCAGGGAATTCTCTCCAGTGTCTTCTTTGTCACACATCTCACACAAGGGATGTTTTTTCTGCTCCTGTTCTCTTTCTCTTATTAGCAGCACAATCAACACCATTAACACGGAATTCCTTCCCAGTGTCCCATCTAAATCTCCAATAAAGAATCCAATCTAAACCTCCCTTTTTTTTAAAGCACATCCTTCTTTTCCCCAGATCCCTTTAATGACTCGTTTGGGAAGTAGAAGCCCTTTCTGGAGCATTTTCCAGGATTCCTGGCAGGTGTTCCAGGGTAGCTGCTCCCTCCCCTGACTTTAAGGAAGGCACTGGGAATTCCCCAGTTTGTTCCAATACCCCAGAATTTACATTTTCTCTGCCAAAAAGAGATTTGATAACAGGGAGTACACGGAATAAATGGAACAAAGCTGAGCTTAAAGCTGGAATTAAAAAGAAAACAGCCCTCAATTTTCCTTCAGCCCAAAGCCTTTCCTCCATGGATATTCTCCTGGCACTGGCCAGACATCCACTTTTATTTCCTTTCTTCCCTTTAATTAATTCTGTGGGCTGCCTGGCTGATTTCCATGGTGTCCAGTTGCAGTCTGGGTCATTGCAATAATTAGGGAACTTCAAAGCTCTCGGAGTCATCTTCATTTCCAGCACCACGTTTCAATTAGAAACACAGCCCTGTTAATAATTCAGAGCTTTGAAGGAACGGAGGAAGGTTCTCTCTGCATTTACAACCACGTGGAACCTTCCTACAGCTTTGCCACCTCCTCATCCAGATTTTGGCTTTCAAATTTGCTGCTCACCTTTCTGTGAGCTGCAGCTCTGTGGGCACCAGCTTTGCACGAACGCTGGGAGTTTTTAGCACTTTGTTTCTCTGCTCTGGGAGTTGTGTAACTCTCACTGCCTCTACCTCGGGTTCCTCATCCCAAACTTTTTGTCTCCAGCTGTAATCCCCTATTTGTGACACGGGAGTTGTGCTTATGTAAGCTCTGACATCAGTCCTTGCTGCTGGTTTGCATTTCCTCCCCGTTTTCCTGTTGCTATAGGACACAAAACGAACAGCATGTACATAGTTAAGTTGTTTGGGCAAAAAGAGGGAAGTTTATTTTTTTACACAGGTTTATATAGATTTTGGACAATGACTATGGATTGGGGATGAGGATGGCACCTCTCTAACCACACCGGTCTAACTAGAAGTTTAGCAATTGTCCCTCCTCAAGAGAAAAATAATAAACACAAAAAAAGCAGTTTTAATAACATCACTTTTGTTTACACAAAATCTGTGAAAAACCTCACTGCAAAAATGCAAACGTCAGAAGGCTGAAAAAGATCAGAGCAACAGTTTTCCCATTCAGAAAACATCTTTGATGAGGTGGAATCTGCTTAATCTCTGCCTGAACAGCAGCATTGCTCTCCCTGAAAAATCTCCTTGGTTTCCCCAGCTGGGAAAGGAGCATTCCAAGCCTGGATCAGAGCTGCCCCAGCCCTGCACCAGCACAGGGAGGAGCTGGAGCTGCTGGAAAGAGCCCGGAGGAGGCACCAGGATGAGCAGAGGGATGGAGCAAGGAGGACAGGACACAGGGAAAGGCTTTCCATCCACAGAGGGCAGGGGTGGATGGAAGAATTCCTTCCTGGGAGGGTGGGGAGGGGCTGGAACAGAATTCCCAGAGAAGCTGTGGCTGCCCCTGGATCCCTGGAAGTGGCCAAGGCCAGGCTGGAACACCCAGGTGTCCCTGCCATGGCAGAGGTGGAATGGACGAGCTCTGACGTCCCAAAAAACATCAGAGGGGATCAGTCACAGGTCAGACTCAACGACCTTGGAAGGATTTTCCAGCCTCAGGAATCCTGGGATTCTCCACTGGAAGTTGCTCCATTTTATCCCAGTTACACTTTCCCACACCCTATTTAGAAGCATTTTCTCCCAAACCTCCCCCCTGAGCCAGGTGAGGGAGGCAGGAATGTCACTGTTCTGTTCCTAGTTGGAAATGCAAAATTTGGCACTTATTCAGGTTGTAGAAGCCATTGGTAATAATCTTCATTAACCTTCCTGAAAGATTAAGGAGCTCTGACTCTAAAGTCACAATAGCAGAATTATTAGGGAGCTTCCAAAGGGGAATTGGTCTTATCAAAGAGTGAGGGGTGTGCAATATTATCTCAATTGTTTTCCTGCACAGAAATTCCCAGATAAGCAGCATATCTCCCCCAGAAATGCCATTTAATGCTGATAATTGAATTCCCTTCATTATGTCCCCATTACAATGGTCGGCGTTCAGGCTCACGTTCAGATTTGGCTAATCCTCAAATAAAATAACCAAGCATGAAAAATCAGATTTCAGCTTTTGTCTCCCGGGAATATTAATGAGGGGAAGTTTCCCTGGCTTTGCTGCAAGTCCTGGGAGGTCCCTGGAGACCTGAACACCTTGAGATCTGGGAAAATGCAGAAAAAGTGAAATTGAAGAATTATTTCTACCAAGTACCAGTTTTGAATGCCCAGACTGTACACTTTTGGGATATAAAGGGAAATCTTTATCTTTTCTGATAAGATACTCATTGATCCCAGAGGTTACTATTGGCCTTGCCTTGAAATTCCCAGTTTCCTGCCTTGAAATTCCCAACTTCTTTCCCTGAAATTCCCAATTTCCTTCCCAGAAATTCCTTCCTAAAGGAGCTTTTCTGAGTAAATGGTTTTGGATAATCCTAAATGATGATGACTCCAATTGCAAAGAGATTTTAGTGACAGCAAAAGCAGTTGTTGGGCTTGGTTTGATCATCAAGAATCTGTGTCCTGCTCTCCCCACAGACAATTCTTGCACAACCTCAAGGAAAACCCCGGATTCTTTTTATAGAAGTGACAGAATTCCAGTAATTTGTCGCACAATTAGTGGCACACATTGAAAATTAATCATTACGCTGTTAATTGCTAGAAATTCCAATCACTCTGACAGCTCACCCTGCAGACATTCCAGCAGGAGAGAATCCCAACAAACAAGAGACACTTCTTGGGGAAGTGTGCTGTCTGGAAATCAGGGAATTTACATTTCTGCTTGGATCTTTGATGTGTCGCAGCTTTTATGTGAAGTAATCCTTCCGTTTAGGAGATTATGTGCTGTGAAATTCGGGATGAAATGGGCTTTATTTGGTGCTTTATGGAGCAATGGCTGCAAGTGCTCTCCAAAGGAACAGCAGAGAAAAAACATCATTCACCTGCTGAAGGCACCACGGGAACAAATTGGGATTTAAGTAGGAACAACAGAAATTCTGGGTTTCTTCCTCACAGCATCCTCCAGAATCCCCAGTTATTTTCCAGTGGTTTCCATCACAATCCAGCTGCATTATTCCCAACACATTAATCGGTTTAATCATAATTATTAATCAGCTCAGCAGGATTGCAGCAGGAAAGGTGGGGGCATTCTGCTGAGCTGGCAGGGTGGCAGTGCCAGGGAGGGGAATGGGAGCCACAAACTGCAGCCAGGACAGGGAGTTTGAACGAAAAGTGACAATTCTGACCCCTCAGTGAGAGCTGCTCCTGTGGCACAGCTGTGGAATCACAGAATCCTGGGATTGTTAAGGTTGGAAAAGATCTTTAAAAGTTGTGCTGTCACCCAGCAGCCCCGGCCAGGTCCCCAGGTGCCACATCCACACATTCCTTGGACACCTCCAGGGATGGGCACTCCAAACCTCCCTGGGCAGTTCCAGTGCCTGAGCACCCTTTCCATGGGGAAATTCCTGCTGGTATCCAATCTGAGCCTCCCCTGGCCCAGCCTGAGGCTGTTCCCTCTCCTCCTGTCCCTGTGCCCTGGGAGCAGATCCCAAATTCTCCCCGGCTGTCCCCTCCTGGCAGGGAGTTGTGCAGAGCCACAAGGTCCCCTATGAGCCTCCTTTTCTCCAGGCTGAGCCCCTTCCCCAGCTCCCTCAGCCCCTCCTGGGGCTCCAGACCCTTCCCCAGCTCCCTCACCCTCTCCTGGGGCCCCAGACCCTTCCCCAGCTCCCTCAGCCTCTCCTGGGGCTCCAGACCCTTCCCCAGCTCCCTCAGCCTCTCCTGGGGCTCCAGACCCTTCCCCAGCTCCCTCAGGGATTCTCCAGACCCTTCCCCAGCTCCCTCAGCCTCTCCCGGGGCTCCAGACCCTTCCCCAGCTCCCTCAGCCCCTCCCGGGGCTCCAGACCCTTCCCCAGCTCCCTCAGGGATTCTCCAGACCCTTCCCCAGCTCCCTCAGCCTCTCCCGGGGCTCCAGACCCTTCCCCAGCTCCCTCAGGGATTCTCCAGACCCTTCCCCAGCTCCCTCAGCCCCTCCTGGGGCTCCAGACCCTTCCCCAGCTCCCTCAGGGATTCTCCAGACCCTTCCCCAGCTCCCTCAGCCTCTCCTGGGGCTCCAAATCCCTCCCCAGCTCCATTCCCTGCCCTGGACATGCTCCAGCCCCTCAGAGTCTCTCTTGAGGGATGAGGGACATTTCCCTCCCTGTCTCTGCTGCCTCTCTCCCACGGGATGGGACATTCCCACTGGAGCAGATATTACTGAAGTTCCAAACTGGGGATTAAGTTCATTTCTGCATTTCCCAAACCTCTGGAATGCACAGAGCAAAGTGCCTGGAAAAACGTGTGGCTCCCTCAGTGTGAGAAATGTTCCCATCCAGCCACAGAACCTTTTCCTTTCTGAACAAAACTGGGATTTTTGAGCCATTCAAAGTTCCAGTTCTGATCCCACGCCTGGTTTTCTGCCAACCCCCAACACTCCAACTCTACCTTGACAGTTTCCATCCCATAAAGTGCCCATTCTTATGGATATTCCCATGATTTCCCAGCTTTCATTTACCTTCTTTAACCTTCTCTGCTCTTCCTTATTCCCCAGCAATAACTTCTCACCTGAGCCATCCTCTCTCTCCTTCCCCATCCCAAAGCTCCTTGATTCCCTCCCTCCACACAACCCCTTCCCATTATTCCATGCACAGCTCCCACCTCCAGACCCCTTCTCTGGCTCACACCCTCTTCCCTCATCTCCTAAAATCCCTACAGCTGGGTTTAAAGTTCTGCACCAATTATTTCCTGCCTTTCTATGGAATTATCCTCTATTTGCTATGGAATTATCCTCTTTTCTAGGAATTCCTGAAGAAACATTCCACTGGCCTGCACAAACATAAATTTAGCTCTTCTCCTCATTCACTCCCAACTAAAAACTTTTCTCTGCTCACACCACTCCTTATATTTTGACACAAAAAGCACAAAACCTTTTGCTGTCCACCACTTCCTCTTTGTCCTGTTATTCCATCCCTTTCCTGGCTATGGAAGAAGCAGAACTCAGAATTCAGAACTCAGAGTTCAGCATTCAAAATTCAGAACTCAGAATTCAGAACTCAGAATTCAGAACTCAGAATTTCGAACTCAGAATTCAGAACTCAGAATTCAGAACTCAGAATTCAGCACAGCCTCTCTGGCTGAAATTAAATCCTCTCCTCACCTGGCTCTGGAAATGAGAGGTTCCCAACCCTCCCCACGGTGCCATCAGTGTCACCCCTAGACCAGCTGCCCTTGTACAGGAAAATGGGAGGTTCCAGGGCAGCTCCTCCCTTTTCCAAGGAAATAATTGTGCCAGCAAGCCTTGGCTTCAGAAATCTGAGAAAACAAAGCCCTACCAGAGCTCTCAAATGTCCTCAAGAACAATAAACAAGGCCTGTGCAGGGCCAGGAGTTGGACTTGGATGATCCCTGTGGGTCCCTTCCCACTCAGGAGATGGATTCCACGATTTTATTGTGTGACACAAACCCGGCTTCCCCTTCTACCAGCAAAGTAAAAAGCAAGAATTAATATTGAGCAGTTTGTGGCTGCAAACTCCTCCTCCAAATCCAGTTACCAGCTTGGGCTGAATGCTGCACACAGAGCTCACTCCACTATTTCAGCTCCAATATCAGGGGTTCAAGGAGCAGGAAAATGGCAGGAATGTTCAAGGATATCATGGAAATGCAGGATGTCTGCTTGGATGGCTGGAGAGTCCCAGTGAGGCTGGAAAAGCCCTCCAGGATCATCGAGGCCAAGCTGTGCCCTTGTCACCGAGTGCCACCTCCAGGGATGGCCACTCCAGCCCCTTCCAAAGCCTGGCCACCCTTTCCATGAGGAAATCCATCAGCAGAGGGCTCTAGAACTACATTCTCCCAAGTATCCTGCTCCATGATTAATCTGTCCCAGTTTTTTTTTAGGCAATTAACATGCTGTTCTTCTGGTACAAATGTTCTGTAAAAAAAACTCTCACAGCTGAGCTGTCAAACACTGAAATTCAGTGCTTTGGAATGTCAGGTTTTTAACAAAGTCCCGGAGTTTGGAAAGTATAATCAGAACTTTAATGCCCAATTATGCAATCTTAGCAATGACTTTCTCCAGAGAATTTTATCGCTCGCGTTGTAAACTGGGATCAGCCACCAGAACTGCACCAAATTGTTCCACTCTGGGAAGAAAAAGGGCTGGATTCCTAAGGGAAGGGAACAGCAGAGCTTTGGGAATTGCAGGTGTGGACAGACCAGTTCTGGACGACTTTGGCACAGTGAAAATCCTGGAAATCTTTTTCATTCAGCCACAACGATTTGCTTTGGGATTCTTTTGTAATATTTCCCTTGCTTGTCCTAAGCATTCCGACAAAACAGAAGGATTTTCCTTGTCTCAGCTCATTTAGTTCAGGCTGAGACTCCTCCCCAGAGCAATCCCAACAAGTGCTGGATGGCCAGAGCCACAGCCTGGAGCCAGATTAAAAAAAAAACATGGACAAAACCCTGGGCTAAATTTACCATCCACCCACCTGCTGGATTCAGCCTCAGCTGGATACAGGCACCCAGAGCCTCTGGGCTTCTGGGTTTTGGCAGCAACTTATAAATAACCACCAAATTTCCATTTACAACCTGCTCTGGTGAGTCCAGAAAAGGAGTTCAAGCCTGGCCCAAAGGCATGGAGCTGTAATGCAGAGGGAAGGGAAAGAGGGAATTTCCCATCCTGGACTGAATGAGGATTTTATGGACATTTTCTGTAGCGGGTATCAAATATTGAATTGTTTGGACAGCTACAAACCAAAGCCAAGCCACAAATCGTCCAAATAAACCTGGAGGGTTGTGCCCAGATCTGCCTGGAATTACACCATAACATTCCCAGCAATATTTGGGATGTTGTCACAACATCCTCCAAATCCCAGCTTACAAAACTCAAGTTAATTCTGACAGGAATTGCCAATATTATAATTTCACCTGTTCCAGAGCAAAACCCTCAAACAGGTGCATTTTATAAAGATTTAATTGGGGTTTTTTGAACTGCACCAAGCTCGTATTTCCCAGATCTTTTTCCCAGAACCAAACTGAGCAATCCCTGTTTGTCATTCCCACAGTGCAAGCAGAGGAGCTGAGGCTTTTCTAAATTCATTGGGCAGCCGATGATGCCATCAGTTTATTTCCATTTAAATTATCCCAGCCACCTTTCTGCTGATAATGATGAAAAATAAAAACCTGGATCAATGTCCCCACAGCAGCACAAGGTCCCCAATCCCTCCTCCAGTGCTCCTTGGCATTTGACAATTTTCTCTGGCTGTTGCCAAAACACTTAATTTATTCTTAGATGACATTATCTATATTTTTATTCTATTTTATGCTGGCTTCTATTGAAGTATTTCTAACAGATTGGTAATTTAGCAGTTTTGAGACACTTTGTCACTTTTCAGTCCATGTGGATTCTCTTTGGGAGAGCTGGAGGAGGGAGTGGAAAGAGCTCCTGTGGGCATGGGGATGTCACCTCCAAAAACGAATAAAACCAACTCAAAATACACTGAATTATGTCCATTAAAGTCCTCGGAGCTGGGTGACTCCAAGAAAACCCTGAATTTACTGATTTACTACACGTAGTGAGCTCTTACAACTCGGAGAGGATTCTGCTAATATTTAATTAAACACATCACTTCTTTGAGTTCTCCAGTGGCAAAATAAAAATTCGATCACTCCATGGCCTTAAAAAGACAAACTCATCCTTTATCAGGACTTCATTAAGGAGAAAGAAAAGGGTTGTCTTAAAAACAGAATGATTTTACAGCCATGCATTGCCTGGGGGAGTCAGGATCCATGAGGGGAATGTGGAAATGTCCCAGGAGCAGCCTGGGATGGTGGGAGGTGTCCCTGCCCAGGGAATGGGATGGGATTTAAGGTCCCTCCAATCCAAAGCATTCCAGGATTTTGGGATTGAGCTGTAAGTGCTGCAGGGATTTCAATCCCCACAATTCCCAGCCTTTGACAGTTTTCCAGTGTTGTCACTCAAGGAAGGCACTTGCAGAAAACTCTCCTGCAGGAGCCACTGCAAAAAAAAAAAAAAACCAGGGAAAAACATCCAGAAAGCTCCTCTCAGCTTCCCAGGCTCAGCTTTGTGGTGAGATTCACTGATTTAAAGGCAGAAAACTGCAAAGTGGGAAAGAAAATAAAAAAGGAATCTCACTGTGCTCAGTGTCAGCTGCCTATGGAAAAAGGAAAAAAAAAAAAAAACAAGGATCAGAAAATGAGGACAGGGATCAGAAAAAGAGGGAGAATAAGATCAGGGCTCTGGCCACTGTTTGAATGAGGGGAAAATAAAGAGAATTTGGGGTGGGACATGAGAGAATCGAAAAAGGAATGAAAAATCAGCAGTGGATGATCACAGAGCAGATGTGGGAAGAGAAAGAGGTGGGATAGGGCTGGAAAAAAAGCTGGACAAAAGCTGAGGAGGGAGCATTCGATCCATACAGCCTGAACACACCGGGAATGCAGCACAGGAATTCAGGGATAACTCCACTGCCTCAGGGACAGAACACACCGGGAATTCGGCACAGGAATTCAGGGATAACTCCACTGCCTCAGGGACAGAACACACCGGGAATGCAGCACGGGAATTCAGGGATAGCTCCACTCCATCAGGGACAGGACACACCGGGAATTCGGCACAGGAATTCAGGGATAACTCCACTGCCTCAGGGACAGAACACACCGGGAATGCAGCACGGGAATTCAGGGATAACTCCACTGCCTCAGGGACAGAACACACCGGGAATGCAGCACAGGAATTCAGGAATTCAGGGATAACTCCAGTGCCTCAGGGACAGAACACACCGGGAATGCAGCACGGGAATTCAGGGATAGCTCCACTCCATCAGGGACAGGACACACCGGGAATTCGGCACAGGAATTCAGGGATAACTCCAGTGCCTCAGGGACAGAACACACCGGGGATTCGGCACAGGAATTCAGGAATTCAGGGATAGCTCCACTCCCTCAGGGACAGGACACACCGGGAATGCAGCACAGGAATTCAGGGATAACTCCACTGCCTCTGGATGCAGCCGTGACCCCCGGAGCTTTCCATCCCCAGCCAGATCCCGGAGCTGATCCCAGCTCCGTTGGATCCATCAGGATCTGAACTGCCCTGAGCCCAGCCCGGCTGAACGGCCCCAGGAGCTGCACATGAACATCTGAACCTCAGCCTCAACCAGGGAGAAACATTTGGAACAGCTTGGAGTGGATCCCATCCCTCCCTCCCTCCCTCCCACCCAGGAAAACAGATGGCATCAGGAAGATGAACAACATCCCAAAGCTCGGCTGTTCCATGGGAATAAAACCAGGGAGCACTGGAGCAGGGCACGGCAAGGGGCTCCTCTGGGTAATTCATGACCCCCACCGCCCTCACCCCTCACCTGAGCTCCCCCAGCCCCAGCTCCAGGGTTCCTACTCCTCCTGGAATGTTCTTGGAGGTCTCCACTCCTTTGGAGCCCCATGCTATTAATAACTGGCCTGGATTTATATTTATATATATATATTTTTTTATATTATATATTTATTTATTTATAAATATCCAGAGGATATTTATTTATTCATCCTTCTCCTCTGCCAGAGGGTTCATTTATAGGCATGGACTGCATGGGATGGAGACAAGGCCAGCAGAATGTGGGAGTTCAGAGGGAGCACTAAAAACTGTCCCAAAGTCACCAGAACCTTGTAGGATCTTTCCTCTCAGGCTGTGTAAGGTATGAGCGAAGCAAATGTGTTAAAAACCCATTATTTCAATGATAATTTGGGGGTTTAACCCCCAAGGAAAAGGGGAAAACATCAATAAAAAGAGGCAGGAAAGGGCTTCTCTGTCATTTGAGGGGGTGGCAGAGAGGACAGACCTTGAGCCTCCTCAGCAGGGCACAGGAAAAAACCAAGGGAACAGGCACAAGGAGCAGCACTGGGAATTCTGACTAAACTTCATGGGGAAAAAAAAAAATCTCATTTTCCAGTGGCTGATAGCAGAGTGTGAGGAAGCTGAGACCCTCTGCAGGATGAGCATCAAAGGCTGGCTTTAAAAAAGAGCTGGAGCACAACCTGTGCTCCTCCTCACCTTCCCCAAGGATCTGGGTTATCCACAGGTTTCCTTCTCCAAGTTCAGCCCACTGGAAATGGATTTAAGGCAGGGCAGAGTTCACATCGAGCTCTCCTTTCCATCCTTTCATCACAGCAAGTTTCCCCTGGAGTAACAACATTCCCCTTCTCCCCAAAGGTGCAAAAAATATCCCCATTCTTCTGCTCAGCACAAATGGAACAGAAAGACAGCAGCAACCATAGTTACAGGGTATTTTAGAATGCTGAATCTATAAAAAGAGATAAAAACTGTATTTTAACCAGCTTGTTCCCTGCTCAGAAACCTGACACCTTCCAGCCTCGAATGTTTGCTTGGTTTAAACCCCATTTTTAATATTTATTTACAGCACATTCTGGAGTTCTCTCCTCACTCTCCAGATTCAAGTTTGAAACAAAGAAAGGAAAAAATAAATTACGGCTCTGTGCATATTTTACATTTGTTGCCTTCCTGTGCTGTGAAATTCAGTGCTGTTGTTATGAAACTTAATTCCATTAGTCACGAAATTTGTGATTCAGAGGCTCACAGGTTACATCCTGCTCAACCAGCAGGTGAATTATTTTAAGGAAATACTTTGGGATTCCAACTGTTGGTTATTGACAGCTGCCAAAACCAGGCTGGAAATGCTTTTTGCTTGAAAACTTTTTAAACTGGAGAAATCTTCTGAAAAGGGGGAATGTGTTTGGTGGAACGCTGATCTCACACAGCCAGAAAAAATTAATTCAGTCAAATTCAAACAAAATTCAAAATAAGACAGAATGTTTCACTTAAATTATTTTTGATCCAGGTCATTTCCAGCACATTTCTCTTGGTTTAATCCTCTCCAATGTGGATTAATTCCATATTCAGGCAGAGAAGAACAATAAAATTCCACAAACTCCCTTGATCATTTCCCAGATCTACTGACCCCATCCAGGCCTCCACATTCTGTGTATCCCAGGAGTGATCCCAAGGAACCTCCTCAGAGCTGGCATTGGCATTAAGAGGAAGCATAAAAATGTTAATTCATACATTCCGAAATCTTTGGCCTTTTTGTACAAACCAGACATTTCTGCTCTTTCACTTGGCCTTAATCCTTAATTTATCCCACAAAAAACAAGGGGGATGTTTGCAGCTGTGCCAGCAGATTAATTGGAGGGAGGTTCTTTGCTTCCCTGACTCCATCCTGATGTTCAAAACCTCAGGACCCCGACAAGTGTTCCCTGCTGGGACTGCCCTGTGCTCCTGTAACCCTCCAGGGTCTCCCCCAAATCCTGCAATTCCCATTCCAGAGGTTCCATTTCACAGCCCAGGCAAAGCCCAGCCCAAGGGGCTGGCAGGGACAAGATCTCCCAGGAACACCCTGCTGAGTTCATTGGCAGCAGGAAGAATGTCCATCACTTCCCTGCTGACCCCCTCAGCCCTTTGGAAGGTGGGAACAGAAATTCCTGAATTATTTACACCTGGCGACTTGCTGGGAATACAGAGGAGTGGAAAGGATTTGGGAAGAGACAACAGGAAAAAATTGTCACAGCTGCCAGTTCTGTGCCTGTGAGGATGGAGGGAAATATTCCAGTGGAAAGTGGGGAACAGAGCCTGGAAAATGGAATCCCACTTCAGTTCCTCACCGTGTTTATCCCCACGGAAGGAAACCTTGTGCCTGGGAGGCAAAGGAACCTGACAGCTCTCCTGGGATCATGGAAGGGTTTGGGATGGAAGGGATCCTAAACTTATCCTAAGGGACACCTTCCACTATCCCAGGGTGCTCCAAACTTGGTCCAGCCTGGCCTTCAGCACCCCCTCAGCTCCATTTAATGGAATTTAATGGATGGAATTTAATCCATGCAAGCTCTCGGTGTTGGAATTAGAACTGCCACTGCTGACCCAGGACTATTAAATTTTAATTCCTGGTGAGTTGCACTGACTCAAAAATACAAATAAACACTCAGTGAAAGAGAGAGAAGATGAAGTCTGGCAGTGCCTGAGATGAGATGGGAGCTGCTGAACCAGGGCTGCGAGGTGTGTGAGCATCCACTTGGAACAGACGGAATTCTGAGGGAAGGATTTCACTTTGTCACTTCCCATGAGAGCAAAGGAGTGATTATTTAGATGACAAAGAACCTGTCTTCTGGATTTAGAAGATGATTATAGGAGATGTCAGTCTGCCAGAGAAAGAAGTTCCTCCTGGTTTAGAACAAGTCTTTTTCGTGACATATTCCTGAGTTAATTTTTTTGCTTTTAGGGAATTTTTCTCAAGAGGAGCCGTCAGTTTACAGAGACAAAGCAAAAACCTGGGAGCTCTGCAAGGGCTGCAGTGAGGCACAAAAACGTTCTTAAGGCCAGCTTGGACAGGGTTTGGAGTGGGAGGTGTGCCCACAGCAGGGGTGGAGCTGGATGGGCTCTAAGGTTCCTTCCATCCCAAGCCATTCCATGATTCCACAATTCCCCTTGTGTTTTCACAAAGGGCACCAAATATTTCTCCTGGTTTATGCCCAGGGACAGCAGCCCAGCTGTATCCCACGGATTTCTTGCCTTGGTGCACAAGGAGCTGCTCCAAGGCTTTTCAAGGGATGTTGATGCACCTATACAATAGTCTAGCCTGGTTTTCAATCCTAGAAAAACCACGCCAGCCTGGCACAATCCATGACTTCATGAGACTGGGATTGTATCAGAGATCAGAGGGGAGACAAGCAGAATATTCCCTCCTTCTCCTCCAGTTCTGAAATATTCCAACACAAAACCCAAACCGGCCCAACTCCCCCTTGGAGTGCAGATTTTGCCCTTTCCAAATGGGAATGTCAGGCTCTGCTGTGACTAAAGATGAGTCACACCCCAAACCCCAGCTCTGAGCACTCTGGTGAAATCAGGGCTGGAGTTTGGCATGGAAATGTTTCCTTGCAGGAATACACAAACACATCCTCCTAAAAGTCAACTTCCATATCAACGTGGAACAGCCAAACACCAGCATTCCAAATCACCTCCCCCTCATATTTAGCCAGGTTTAATTGCTTTGCTCTCCTTATTTGGTATAATTGGTAGCTCCCAGCTGTTCCACGAGNTTCCATGTGAATTTCCAATGTTTTGTGTGAATTTCCCACATGTTCCACGTGAATTTCCAGTGTTTAATGTGAATTTCCAATGTTTTATGTGAATTCCCCACATGTTCCATGTGAATTTCCAGCCTCAAGGGACGCATCCTTAAAGGCACAGAAGTGAGAAGTCACACAAAGCCAAAGCCTCTCCCAAGGAAAAGAAGGATCCATCCCAAGCCCCCCATCCCAGCAGGCTCCAGTTTGGGTCACAGGCAGTTGGGCATTCCCTAGGAAAGAAAAAAGGGAAGCAAAACCTCCCATAATCGACTCTGAACCTATATCCCAGCAATGAAACCTGCTGTACTCTACATTAAACAGTGATGTGGATGTGCTCCCCAAACACTACACACAAAAACAAGCCCAAATTAAGCACTAATTAGTCCCTCAGATGCCATTAAGTGTCACCACACAGAACATTCAAGCCATCCCTGCTCAGAACCTTCTTCCTTTAACGCTTTCAGGGCTTTGTTTGAGGCCACCAACCCCAGAACTGCTGCTTCAAGCCAGAATTTCAGTGTTTTGAAAGCAGTATCAGAGCAGAGCCTTTGTCTAGGCCTGGGCTGGGCTGATTTTCTGTTATTTCAGTTGTAAGGGAGCCCAGCACGACGTGTCTGAGCTTTCCAAGCCATGTAGAAAAATGAAATACTCAGTGAACTAATTAGAGGAGCAGATGTTTTTAACACCCATGTGTGAGACTGCGATAACATTTCTACACGAATGAAAACAGCCCTTCCTCCCTTTTACTCCCAAGGTATCCCATATTTTCTGACTCAAACTGTCAAGATGTTTCATTAGAACAAAACAGGAGGGATTCTGACCAGAAAAAGATGTAGCAATTTGTGCTTGTTAGGAAGGAAATGAAATAAAGATAATATTTTGATTTCGAGATCAATGCCATCCATATGTCGTGTCAAATAATCTCAGATGTTATTGGGACCTTCTAGTGACAAGTAATGGGCTAATTAGAGCAAAAATCAATCTATTTCACAGAAAAAGACATGAAACTCAATTCTGACATTTCCCAATGAGAGATCCTCATTTGGGAATTTGCTGTCCAGTCTCAAATCTGGACAAGGTCAGGAATTCTTCAGGTATTGTTTGTGCAGTTCTCCTTTAAAACAGCCTGGGAGATGCTGCTCAGCAAGTCCCAAGTCCTGAAAATTCTGAGACACTAAAATGGGGTTCATTAGGTCACTTCCCTACCCTGGAAATGCTTTTCTGCCTGGATTTGGTGCCTGTTGATCCAAAGGCAAAGAGCTGAAATCATGGAACACTCTCCAGAAAAAACAGGGATGAGCATTTTCTAAGCAGCTCTGGCTGCCTGGGTCACCTTCATCACCTGCACAGGAATTGCTGGGGTGACAAATCCTCCTTGTTCCAGGAGGATTTTCTTTTGTGCCTCCACAACATCAGGAATAAAGGAAGTGGAAGCCAAAGCTGGATTTTCCTGGAGAGGTGGAGCCATGGAATGGAGCAGAGCAGGAGGTGAGGTGAGGGATGGAGGGGATTTTGGGAAGGAATTCCTCCTTGGGAGGGTTTGAGGAATTCACTGGATTTCCCAGAGAAGCTGTGGCTGCCTCTGGATCCCTGGAAGTGTCCAAGGCCAGGTTGGACATTGGGGTTTGGAGCAGCCTGGAAATGTGGAATATGTAGGGGGAGAGGAACTGGATGATCTCTAAGCTCCCTCCCAACCCAGACCATTCTCTTGTTAGAAAAACAGAAAACCTTGCAAAACAAAGTTCAAAAAAGCTCCAAAACCCCCTCAGGCTTTGACTGAACAAGCCTCCCTCCAGCACACAGATGTTATTTCTAAGGAAAAAAGTTTCTTCCCAGCACCAGAGGCTCTGGAAAGGTCGTTCCCACACCGGTACCTGCTGCTGACTGATCATTTTGTCCCTTCCTAATTGGCTTTGGAACAAACAAACTCATCTGCTCCCTTCCCAAATGCCACAATAACAACCCCAAAACAAACCCCCGTGAACAGATCCAGATCCTGCTCATTGTTTGCTCGCATTTTAATTAACTGCAATCCAACCTTCTCCAGCAGATTTATAGCCTAATAAAGCAGACAAAAGCTTCCTTTTGGAGATGGGAACACTTCAATGAACGGCGAGGTGTCATTAACAATTCCGAGCTGATCCAGGCCACGTGTGACCTCGGAGACCCCGGGATTTCCCTCTCCCCGCCGGAGCTGCCTCGGGATAAATGAGCTATTAAATGATAATTGTTGGCTGCTCAGACCCCGCTGTCAAGTGCAAATCCGCAATAATTTACTCCAGCAGATCCGCTCTGACATAACCCAGAGTGACATTTGTTTCCCAGTGAATGGGGAAGTGTTGAAAGCGCTCGGGATTCAGCGCTCTCCGGGCACTGCTTTCAACGCCGCCGCCGGCAGGGAATTCATTCCGACCATTCCCGACGGTTTCCTCCTTTTTGTCGGGCATGAAAACCCAGTGAGCGCTGCTGAGCACCCTCCAGGATCACAAAGGCATCCATGTGCATCGACCCAACAGCTCTCAATACCGGGACAGGAGAATTTATTAGGGGAAAAGTGGAATTTTTCCCACTTTCTCCCCGGACACCATTCCCAGAGCTCCCATTTCTAGGTAGTGACCGTTGGGATGCACAAAGGGCTTTCACGGAGCGCGTTAAAAAAAGGAATAAATTTTAATTAAGTGCGGTTAAAAAGGGCCCAATTTAAAGCAAGTAGGTCAGCACCTGCTTTGAAAAGGCTGCTCTGAATGAAGTCACTGCAGCAGCGCTGGAGCTGGGAGCTTTTCATTTGCACTTTCTACCCTGAGCACAGGCCCAGCCTGAGCAGTTCCCTTGAAAATGCAGGAAGCAAAGGAAAAGAACCTAAAATTGACCAAAAGAGAAGGGCTGCACTGTGTCTTCAAAAAACGGGAGCTTTGTGCTGTCCCTGAGCCAACCCAGTCATGCCCCATAGGAGAAAGGTTGATAATAAGAAATAAAAATCGATTTGACAGCAGGTGAGTTCTGCTGTCTCAACACTGTGAGCACCACAGGGAATTCCTACAGCAAATATTTTATAGGATCACATCCCAGAAATCCCAGACTGGTGTGGGTTGGAAGGGACTCATCCAGTGCCACCCCTGCCATGGGATCCAGGGGAAATTATCTGGGAATTCTATTCCAGCCCCTCCCCACCCTCAGAGACAGGAATTCCTTCCCAATATCCCACCCTTGTTCATCTGAGACCAAAGATAAATTTCATTGATCTCCTTTTAGTGCTGACACAGAAATCCAGCAGTAAAACCCCTAAATTTGTCAATGCCACGAATTAGGGTGGAACAAAATGCCAGAGGGAGAGGGGGAAGGAGTCAGTGTGCATCTTAGAAGTTCTCCAGTCATTTATTTTTAGGAATTCTCTCTCTACTCTTCACCACAAATTAATATTAGTGCCAGCACAATGTCAGAGAAATGCCAAGCACCAGCCTCCATCCCTTCCCTCCGACTGGGAGCAGGTAGGAAAAGCAGATCAGGGAGCTCAGGACACAAAAGCAGATTTCCTTTTCCTCAGCTCCATCCTGCTGGGAGCAGAGCTGGTTCCTGACCCAGTTCCCATCCCTGTGCCCATCCCTGCCCTGTCCCCGGAGCCAGCAGGGAAATCTGCTCCGTGTCACAGCAGATCACAGTGTCCCTGGGAGGGTGACAGCCCTGGCAGCTCCTGCCACAGCCCAGCACCTCCCTGAGTGTCCCTGGATCCCCTCCAGATCCCCTGGAGCACCCCCGGGAAGGGAGGGAGAGGAGGAGCCCTCCAACTGCAGCTCCAACACTTTTCCTGCTGTTCTCTCCAGCAGCTGACAGGGAATGTCCCGAATTTTACAGATTAAAACCCAGGGAAGAAACAGGCAGTGCCCCTCAGCTGGAAATAAAACAAGCCAGGGTTAAAAAAACCCAACAAAACATCACTGGATTGGCTTCAGGATGAACAGAAAACCCAAAGCTGAGCTTGGAGAAACAACTGGAATGCCCTAAAATTTCCCAGCCATGGAGTTTTTAAGTGAGGATAATATTTTGCCAAAAATACAGCCTGCCATACAAATATTTTCCTCAGAGGGTTTTGGTTCCCAGGTGGGAGGTGTCAAAGTTTTCAATCAGCTCCAGAAAAATCCATTTTAACCTTTCTAGGACAGAACACCAAAACCCCTCCTCGTGCAAATGTTCTGTATCCTCCACCAGCCTCTACATTCAGCATCTGCATCAGATGGCCCCGAAATGCCTCCACTGAGCACTTCTGGGGCAGTTTGGAAGGAATTCTGCAGCCTTTCTTCCAACCTAAGAGAAGGGAAAAAACAAGAAAGAGCCCCCAGAATTTCCTTTGGAACTGAAATTCCAGTTGGCTCAGCTGTAGTTTCCAGGCAACCAAATCTCTCCTGCAAGGAGGATGTTCAGGCTGTGGCTTCTGAGCCTTCCCCAGAGAAAAGCAGAGGATTTCTCTGGAGAAATTCTTATTTAGAAATATTTATAATATAATAATTGTATTAAATAACATATATGCTATATATAATAATATATAATAAATAATATATAATTTATGGTAGATAATATAATATAAATTGTATTATATATAATATATAAAATGATAATATATAATATGTAATATATTGATATATAATATACAAATATTCCACACATATAAATATATAATATACAATGTATATTATATAATAATTATTTATATTATTTTATATTATATTATGTTATGTTATATATTATATTATATTATATTATATTATATTATATTATATTATATTATATTATATTATATTATATTATATTATATTATATTATATTATAATTACTAATAATAGGGAATCTTTTCTGTCAGGAGCAGCCCCAGCCACAAGAAGAAAAGTAGGGATGTGGGAACAAGCCAGCACCACAAGCAGTGTGGCCAACTCAAAATGGACCTGAGAGAAAAAGGAGAAACCTCCCCAAACCGAGCTCACCAATGTTATAAATGCATATTATAAAGTTGGCAAATATTAACATGAATACTATATGTATAATTGTCCTGTATTATGTTTTATTAATAGAGTTTAGAAAGGTGATCAATGTATATTTTCTGATTGCACCATACGGCTAACAGTAAAAAGACTGGGTTTATTTCTCTTTGTAACATCTAAACTGACCAAACCAGAAGGTATGGAGGGTCACCTGGCATTCCTGCATAAAGGAAACTTTCTGTTCCTTATCCACATGGAGATAACCAAAAACCTCAGGAGAAGGATTTATGAGACCCATGTCACCAGACGGAGTGGAGCCACCCACAGATGGATCTACCAGATAAAATGACTGGGGGGATATTTGAAACGGATCAAACCCAAAGAGAATGTTTGAATCATGCATTGGGGTCTATTGAATATGTAACACAGTGACCCTTAAAACACAGAATTTGAAAGAGTAAAGGCATGCTTTCTGGTGAGACACCCCAGCTGGAACTTTTGCTTTTCTGTCTCCTAAATGTCTATTTTTTTTTTATTTTTTATTAAACTCAAAGACTTTTCTAAGAAAGTGAGACTGGTTTTTCACACCAACAACGGCTCCCCTTCATTTGTTGGATTTAACCTCAGCTCTTGGCAGCTGCCCGGGGCAGGCAGCACCAGTCACCCAGAGAGCCACGAGCCAGGACAAGGCAACATCTCAGAAAAAAAACACATGGCAGCGATGGTTTCATTCAGGGCTGGAGAAGAAAGGCAGCAAGGAAAGAAATGCCATCTAAAAGCCCTGTCTGCATTATCCCCCCCGGAACACTGGTGCTTTGTGAGGCAGCCCTGGGGCAAAAGAAGCTCTCAGAAAAGCTTTTAAATAATATTTATAGGGCTGGGGACAATGATATTTGAAAGCATTTGAAAATCAGCCCGGGAGCTGAGGGCTGGGCTGCTCTCATTGTGAGTGGTGAGCATGCACATTGTGCTCCTCCATGTCCCACAAAACGGCTTCCAAAGGAGCAGGAAAATCGCTGGGAAATCAGCACTTCAGAGGGAAGAAGTGCCTGAAATAAGCTGCCCTCCCAACCCCGATTTTACCCGTTTTTATGAGCACAATGTGACCCAGGCTTTAATGATCAGTTTGACACGAGCCAAGAGCGCTCTGAAAATGGAATTAAACAGGAAATAAAGTCCACCAAGGACACAAAAGACACAACCCAGAATTCTCCCTCATAAATGCGGAAAGAGGAACAATTTAACTTCAGAATTATTTGCTGCCACATCTCCCTGTTCTGCACCGGGTCCCAGAATGTTCAAAACTCCTCTGGCAGCACCTAAAAACAAAAAGTGGTTTTTCCTCCTTCAGCTGCACAAACTCCAAACTTCAAAAAACCCCAACACAAATCAACAACGAAACAAATTACCCAGAACCAAGCCTAGGGAGAAAAAAAAAGAAATCAATCAAACGCTTCATGCAGCCAATTTATAAACAATTAAAAGTGTGTGGAAATCCTGGAAATTATTCAGCCTGCTTAATTCTGGATATTGTCTGTAAAGCAGAGGGGAACAGATGCAGCAGCAGGAATTCAGCCTCACATGAGTAACCCCCAATTCTGGGGCAACAGCAGAGCAGTTCCAGCTTTTCCTGAAGTTTTTATGAGAAAAACGATAAACCAAACAAACAGCACAATCAATTTGTCCACTGAAGGTGGGATAAATGATGGAGGAGCTCTTGCTGCAGGTAGCAGCTGTGTTTAAACATAAAATTCTGAGTCCTGGCCATTCTTGGCTATAAATATCACTGAACACAGTCTAAGGAATATTTATTCCCTTTTTTTTTTATCCCTCTTACCCTCTTTCAGTCAGCACCTTGTTAACCTATAAGAACTTCACTGATTTCCAGTTCTTAAGGCCACAATTACTGAGGTAAAAATCCATCCTCTGGACATCCCAAATTTGGGAGAGCATCATTCCAAGCTTTTCTCCTCCTCAGAACACCTGCAAACATTTGTTGGAAAAGATATTCCAAAGCAATAAAACATTTCCTTTCCAGAAGGAACTTTTGAATTCCTAACCCTGACTGGACTGGCAGCTTTTTTTGGGATGAGCACAGGGCAGGCTGTGAGCAGGGCAGGGATATCCCTTCCAGGTTGCACGTTCCTGGTGATTCCCAGAGCACTCAGGGAATGTTTTGCTGCTGCAAAAGCCTGGATGGAGTGAGCAGCACAGATGGGATTGGCTGGAGAGCACCAGGAATTGCAGCAGATCTCTAAATGTGGCCGGGTCCTGTTCTTTCATAACCAAGGATTCCTTACATAACTCATTACTAATAATAGGGAATCTCTTCCCCCTTCCCCACCATCACTTTTTGGATGTCTTACTCACACTTTTTGCAAATTCTTTCTCCTCCAGAGCTGGAGTGCAGGGAGAAATCCAAGGACAGCCTGGTGCCCGTGGATGGATCCAGCACGGAACAGCCTGACCCAAAAACCTCGGGATAAAATCACCTTTTGGGAATAAATAGCATCAAGGAAAGGGATATTCCTGACTAAATTCCCACCCTGAGCCCTAAGGATCTGCCAGGAGCTCACACCTACACAGGCCAGTCCACATGATCCTAATTGTCCATAAAACTGCCCAAACATTCCCAGAGAAGAGCCTGGATTTGCATTTATGGCCCAGGAACTGCAGCTCCCCAATCCCAGGTGAGGATCTGACCACCACACGTCCCCTTTGGAATATTCCCATTCCTTCTTCCTGCACAGTTTTGCTCTCAGCAGTGCCCTTTTCCCCATCCTGCCTCCTGTTCTGGAAAACCAACGTAGGGACCCTCTGGAATAAAGGGCACTAAACTCTCTGTAACATCCTGGATTTCCTACTGAATCAAACACAACCTACAAAAAGCAAAATCCCACTTCATTTCCAACAGGAACACTCCACACTCGGGGGGAATGTGCAGAATTTAGGGCACCTGGGCAGCGCTGGGGAAATGCTGAATTTGATGGTCTTAGAGGGTTTTCCCAACCTAAACAATTCCATGTTTTTAACCCCAGCAAGGCGCTGGAATCTCAGGGATAGGTTCCAATAATTGAAATAATTCTGATTCTGGGGGTTTAAAAGCAGTGCTGGGTGAGCTGGGCCTGTGAAATGTCAGACAGAGCTTTGTGTTTTGGGGTGAAATGATGTTATTCCTGCATTTCCTGCCTTCCCTCCTGGACACCTGAATGACTTCCAGTGCATTTCCCATCCTGTTATTTCTAAACAAGTCATTTCAGGCTATCAATCTTGCAAATTGCTCTCTGGAATAAAACCTTTAAACTTTGCTTTATTTTTCTGTGCAAAAAACCATTCTCCTCGCTGGAGGTAGGGTGATCAAATTCCTAATTACCCAATTTGCACTTGTAAAAATTGTCTTTCAGGAGAACTAAACGTGGCTTTTATGGATGGAGGTTAAAGCCCAGTTTGGAAATCAGTCTCTGGGTGTCCATTCAGGAGTTACCAAGCTGCTAAAAAATTGGGGAAGTGCACAGACACCCTTAAATAACCCCAGGGCCTCGCCAGGATCCTCACTGAGGTGCATGAGGCAGGGAAGGCAGAATTCCCCTGCCTGCAGCCAGGGAAAATTGGGATCTCTGCTCCTGGGAGAGGCACTGGCTACATCCCAATTAAAATCCCTCGAATGCCACGTTTGAAATGTGTAAATGCAATTACACTCTGAGCAATGTTTTAATTACATTGTGGTGTCTCTCCTAAAAGGAATTTTAAGAAAGGATTTTTTTTTTTCCTGTTAGCTCGGAGTTTTCTGTCAGAGGATGATGGAATTATGGAATGGTTGGGTAGGGAGGGACCTCAAAACCCATCCAGTGCCACCCCTGTGGGACAGGGACACCTTCCACTGTTCCAGGGTGCTCCAACCTGGCCTTGGACACTTCCATGGATGGATCAGGAATCCTGACTGCAGCAAAGAGGCACAAAGGAATTCCCAGGGAATTCTGCAGCTGTGACAAGACTTTAGCCAGGACACGGATCTGGGAATGTGGGACTCTCAGGGACAGCTCCTCTGGGAATCTCCAGGAATAACAAACTCCCTTCACATGGAGTGAATGGATTCACCCTCACACTGACCTGGATTCCAAGAAAATGCCAGAGAACAGAGATTTTAATCCACCCCAGGGACAGGACACAGGGAGTGGATCCCACTGCCAGAGGACAGGGATGGATGAGAGACTGGGAAGGAAATTTAAACTTTAAAGTTTAGACAAGACTTTCCATGGATGGGTCAGGAATTCTGCCTGCTGCTGGATTAGCTGCAGCAAAGAGGCACAAAGGAATTCTCAGGGAATTCTGCAGCTGTGACAAGACTTTAGCCATGGTTTCACCTTCTGTGCTCCTTAGAGAGCCAAGGATGAACTCAGCTGTGCTCACTGCCTGGGGAAGGAACCCCAAATCACTGCACATCCACATTCCAGCTGTTTCACAGGATGGTTCACACCACTGGATCAGCACACAGAGGTTTCTCTGTTTTCACCCCAGATCCTCTCAGGGGTTATTCTGTGCTCAGTGACCTCATTAAAAACCTGGAAGTTCACTTGTCTGTAGGAAACCCCATCTCCCTGAAGGAGAGGGGGAACACATGCCGGGAGCCATTCCTGGAATTGCCTTTGGTCTTTTTTCTCCTCTTTTGTAATTTTTTTTTTTTTAATTTCTTCTTAGAAAGCAAGAAAGAGACCCCCCCTGCTCCAGTTCCATCCGTTATCCCAGTGCTGCTTCCATCCTGCAGTCCAGCAGGAATGAGGAATCCCTGCTCCCCTCACCTCCTTCCTGGACAATTCTCCCTGCAGACATGGATGTGGCTCCCCCTGGAACTGCTGCTGCTCCACCCTGCTCATTCCATTCCATTCCATTCCATTCCATTCCATTCCATTCCATTCCATTCCATTCCATTCCATTCCATTCCATTCCATCCCATCCCATCCCATCCCATCCCATCCCCTCCACTTTCCACAGCACAGATGCTCCCACTGACACAGGTGATCCATCATGGAATCCCCACTCCAACAATTCCTGCCCCCAGACCCCTCCCTGGGCTGTTGAAGCCACCCAGGAGAGCACCTGGAGATGGGAATTGGGCTTTGGAACTGCACCTGGAGCTCCTGGGATGCTGAGTCCCATTCCTGGCATGCACAGATCACAGAACCATGGAATATCCTGGGTTGGGAGGGACCCACAAGGATCATGGATCCAGATCCTGGCCCTGCACGGGACAATCCCAAAATCCCACCCTGACATCCCTGGGAGAATTGTCCAGATGTTCCTGGAGATCTGGGGCCGTGCCCATTCCCTGGGGAGCCTGGGCAGTGCCCAGCACCCTCTGGGGGAAGAACCTTTCCCAAAATCCAACCTGAAGCACTTTCTCCAACACCCCAGATACCCACAGTGCCCAGCTCCCCTCCTGCTGCTGGAGCCCAAATTAACCCCATGCATATTCATCCCCTGTTTTGTGTATGGATGTGGCATTTGGAAGCAGGCTGCTTTCCTGCCTCATTTCCATGATTTCCATAGGAAAGGACTCGTGCATTGCCCACGGAGGGCTGGAGCCATTCCCAGCACCCACATCCTCCCGGCATAAGGAGCAGGACACATGGATTTGGGAATGTGGGACTCCCAGGGACCCTCAGGGAGAGCTCCTCTGGGATTCTCCAGGAATAACAAACTTCCCTCACACAGAGTTAATGGACTCACTCTCACACTGACCCGGATTCCAAGAAAATGCCAGAGAACAGAGACTGTAATTTGCCCCAGGGACAGGACACAGAGGACAGGGATGGATGGGATTTTGGGCAGGAATTGTTCCCTGGGAGGGTGATGAGGGACTGGGATGGAAATTCCAGAGCAGCTGTGCCCCTGGATCCCTGGAATGTCCAAGGGCAGGTTGGACACTGGGACTTGGAGCAGCCTGGGACAGTGGAAGGTGGCAGGGGTGGCACTGGGTGGGATCTGAGGTCCCTCCCAACCCAAACCATTCCAGGATTCTGTGGTGATTCCACTTTCTTTCTGTCCAGGATGAACATTCTTCATTACAAATGTTCCCCTCAGCACGGGGGGCTGCAGAGTCTGACACCTCCAACATTCCTCATTCCCTCCTCAGTGCCTCCCTCCTCCCTCCTCCCACTCTAAATTCCCTAGAAAAAAGGGATCCCAGAATCCCAGACTGGTTTGGATTGGGAAGGACCTTAAATAACCCCCCAGTTCCACTCCTTCCCACACTGCCAGTTAGAGCTGGAGAACTTTTCACCTTCTCCACGCCAGAGCAATCCAATCCCTGCTCTGCAGAGTGAAACCCTGCACAAAAGGCTGGAAATGACTCCTTTATTTTTGGGATGTGTCTCCCTTTTATACTGTTCTACACAGACCAACTGGATTGGTGACACAAAGGCAAAACCTCTTCACTCACACTGGTCAGACCAGAGCGACAGCAAGAAGAAGCCCCTCCTAGGGAAAATATGCAAACCAAGTTTTCAGTTACAAAAAGCATTTCTCCTGTTTACAGAAAATTCCCTGGGAAAAGAATTTCAGGAAACCAAAACACCTCAGGCACGAAGCAAGGCTACACTGCCCCAGAGAACAAATCCTTTCTGGAAGGACATTCATGTCCCCTGATCCCGCCAGGGCTGGCACCGGGATGCTCCTGCCCAGAAATCACTTAAAAAGAAATCAAACTACAAAATCTAAGCCAAATGCCTGCATTTAGGATTGTTTGCTCCCATATTGAAATATCTCTATTTATATTTTTTCCATTTATTTATGCTCGTGTGTTTGCCTATGGAAATATCCCTGGATTTGGTATATTAAGCTCTATTTGCTTGTTTACATATTTGAATTTCTGTGTGGTTTGGGCGTTTATGTATTTATATGTCTGTATTTGCATTAATAAATGTATGTATTTATCTACTTGTACATGAGGTATTTATAAATGTCAGATTATATTTATATAAACGCATATTACATAATTTTAGCTATTTATTTAGATATAATTTCTTTTTAAAATTTGTCTTTTAACTAAAAAAACCAAAATATTGAGAAAATATTTTATATAACCGAGTCCCTTCAGGATTAAAAGGGGGATGTATCTTTAAATAACTATATTTTTAAATGTATTTTAAATTTTCTTTTTAATTTTATTTAAAATTTTATTTATTTATAAAATAAATATAGATTAAAATATAAATTTGATGATTTTATGTTCATTTTCACAGTGAAAATGTTATTTTTTGAAGTCTGAAATTCCTTTCCTGTGCATCCTCCATACTTAACTCAGAATGACAGTAATAGGAATTATAGGAGCCCTATTTCAGGAGCAGAATGAACCTTTTAACTGCTTTATTTGGTGGGTTTTAGCCCCTGGTGACAACAGCTCTCATGTCACAAAGGAGATTTCTATCCTACAAAATGCAGGAAAAGAAATTTCTCCCAAAAACTACTGGATTTGTCTTTTTTTCCTGTCTCCTTCCATGTTACTGATTTGCACCAACAGAAATGCTGGGAATTTTCTGGGATATAAATCCACCTCCCTGTGCTTGTTACAGCACTCAGGGATATTTTCATGTGAGAAACACGAGGCCAATTCCAGATGCACTTTCCCTGTCATCCGTTTAAATTCCATTAAAAATGGATGGCAGAGCCCACAGGCACTGGGGAGAGGCTGGAGCTGAGGGATGCCAGGAGAAATCTGATTTTAGGTTGGATTTTAGGGATAGCAGGAGAGATTCGACCTTAGGCGTAGCAGGAGAGGCTGGATTTTAGGGAGAAATCTGATTTTAGGTTGGATTTTATGGATATCAGGAGAGGTTGGATTTTTGGGATGCCAGGAGGTATTTTGTTTTAAGGATACCAGGAGAGATTTGGTTTTAGGGATACCAGAAGAGCTTAGATTTTAGGGATACCAGGAGAGGTTGGATTTTAGGGATACCAGGAAATATTTGATTTTAGGGATACCAGGAGAAGCTGGATCTGAGTGATATCAGGAGAAATCTGATTTTAGGTTGGATTTTAGGGATATCAGGAGAGATTTGATCTTAGAGATTCCAGGAGAGATTTGATTTTGGGGATTCCAGGAGAGGCTGGAGCTGAGGGATACCAGGAGAAATCTGATTTTAGGTTGGATTTTAGGGATACTAGGAGAGGCTGGATTTTAGGGATACTAGGAGAGGTTGGATTTTAGGGATACTAGGAGAGGCTGGATTTTAGGGATACCAGGAGAGGCTGGATTTTAGGGATACCAGGAGAGGCTGGATTTTAGGGATACCAGGAGAGGTTGGATTTTAGGGATACCAGGAGAGGTTGGATTTTAGGGATACCAGGAGGGATTTGGTTTTAGGGATACCAGGAGAGATTTTGTTTTAAGGATACCAGGGGAGATTTGATTTTTGGGCCCCAGCTCCCTGTCAGGCCCGGCTGCCTCATCCAGGCTGGATCCTCCCAGGAGCTTTCCCAGGAGTGGGATTCCAGAGGGGCCAATTCCACTTGGGAACAAGTCAGAGCAGCACAGGGTGGTGGGAAGGATCCCACAAGGATCAGGGAATCCAGCTCCTGTCCTGCCCAGACCCCAACAACCCCACCCTGTCCCTGAGGGCCTTGTCCATCCCCAGCACTTCCAGCAGAGAATTCCAGAGGGGACTCCAGATTTCTGAGGGAATGGCTGGAATTACATCAACCCTGCTGAGCCCATTTTTACTCAGTGAGAGGAATGACAGATTTGTCTTTACAGACAAACTCTGGGTCTGCTGGTGGATAAAACCAGCACTGAGAGAGAAAAGAAACAATGGGAAGGGTTCCACTGATGGATGAATGGAAAAGAAGATATTTGCCTTTACAAACAAACTGTGGGTTGGCTGATGAAATTGGATATTGAAAGGTGAAAGAAACAATGGGGAAAACCCATAAATTCCCTAAGGATTAAAAATTAAAGGGGGGGTTATACATTAAAGGGGAATTTTAGGTATTGGGCACTCTGGGGAGTCTGTAACTCTCAAGTACCTCAGCAATTGGGGCAAGAGAGGGGGAAATGGGGCCAAGAAATTGGGATAAAATTGGAGAGACCCCAGGGGAAATGCCCCATGGCCTCTCCCTTCATTCAAATAAAGTCACAAGACTCCTCTGTCTCCTTTTTGGACATAAAACTCTAGCATTTGTGGATTAATTTTCCTAACGTCAGTGATGCAAAACATGACTCAGTGCCCAGGGCTACTCCTGCCTGCTGCTCCATTCAGCTCCTCCAACACGGAATAATGCAATTCCTTCCTTTCTCCCTTCTCCCTCCATCCCAGACAAAACCCAGACACAGCAAATCCTTATTTCTTTCTCACTGACCAATTTTCTCCAACAAAAAAGAGCCCGACACAACTTCCTCTTTTCCAGCCAGGAAAGAAAAGATGGAGCTCCTGGTGAAATATTAAAATCCTGGTTTGTTTCCAAACAAATCTTGGTTTGTTACAACAGGGCTGGTTCAGGGCCCTCTGGAACTGGAAACATTCCAAGGCTGGGATGTGCACGTGTCCCTGTCGTGAGGGAATTCATTCCAACTTCCCAGCACAAGGCACTGACTGGAATTTTTGGGTCAGATCCAAGAGGGAATTGCTTTGCTCTCCCAGCAGAGCTCGGAGTGTCCTTTACCTCAGAACACTCAGGGGGTCTCTGAGGGATGTTCCTGGTCTGGAAAGGGAGGACAGGGAATGAAATGGAGATGGAGGAAGGGATGTGAGACCAGAGTGGGCCTGCCTGGCCTCAGTTCACCCCAAGAATGAGGATTTCATGGAAAGAGTTCATCCCAGTTCATCCCTGCATCCCCCCCAACACAGCTCCCAGTGTGGATTTGGGGAATTCCAGCTCCCACAGGAGCCATCCTGCAGCAGCTCCACCAGCCCTTCCTGCTGCTGCTTCCCAGGCTCTGCAGAGTGAGGGTTCACTCCCACACCACCTCCTTCAACACGGATTTGGTCACTCTGGGTTCACCTGTGGAGATCCTGCTGGTCCCTTCCCAAGGAAAAAGGGATGGGACAAAAGGAAACAGCCTCAGGCTGGGTCAGGGGAGGCTCAGGTTGGACAGCAGGAGGAATTTCCCCATGGAAAGGTTTTCCAGCCCTGGCACAGCTGCTCAGGGCAGGGTTGGAGTCCCCATTCCTGCAGGGATTTAAAATCCCTGTGGGTGTGGCACTTGGGGACACGGGGCAGTGTTGATGGATTTGATGATCTCAGAGGGTTTTTTTCCAAGCTCAGTAATTCCATGATTCCCTGATTTTGGGGAGCACTCCCACGGCAGCAGTTCCAGGTGTGAGGATCACCCGTGCCAGGAGCAGGTGGATCCAGAACAGCAGGAAAAGGAACACCCAGCTGAGTTCCCTCATGGAGACACAACTTAAATCTTGGTCTTAAACAACTTTCTGTTCCCCTCCTGCCCCTCAGTCCTGTGCAATTCCCTTTCCTCCTGCTCTTACCACAGATCCATCACTTTCAAATCCTACAAATAACACCCAGGACTTCATTAACAAACTCCAAAGGATTGCAACTCCCTGAATATTTCGAAACCAGCAACACAACAGCAGAAATGACAGCAAATAAAGGTGAGTTTTAGAAGCACTGGGAAGCCAGGGATTTGAGGGTTTAAAACACAGATGGACAAAGGTTTGCCTTTTGCAACCCTTTCCCAGCTGGGCTTTCTGCCAGAGGCCATCCAGGAGGGATTTCCCAGCTCTCAGCTCCTCCTCACACCTCAGTGCCCAGCACAAATCCAGCCCCTGAGGAGCCCAGACCCAGCTGATCCCTCAGGATCCCACCTCAAACTCAGGCTGCACCGAATATTGCTGGAATTTCAGCTGGAATGGTGTTTATTAAGGCACAGCTGAGCAGCAAAACCTGAAGCGAAGTCTAAAAAGATTGAAATAAATCAGACAAATTTGCATTGACTTTAACCACAATATTTATCTTTGGCTATCCAATTATCTCCTCTGGGGATTTGGAAATCAGGGGTCCCAGCCTTTACCCCAGGATTGGCTCCTCTTTGGGCAAAGGAATAAATAAATGTATAAATAAATAAATCAATGTATAAATAAATAAATAAATAAATAAATAAATAAATAAATAAACCTTTCTTTTCCCTCTTGCTTTGCTTCCTTGAGGAATCTCTCCTTTCCCAGCAATCAGCCTCATTTCAGTGGAAGGGACTCATTTTTCTCCTGTGCAGCCTGAGCTGGAGTTTCTCCCTCCCTGCCCTTGTTCTCAGCTGTGCAGTTACAAATGCAAAGGTAAAATGAACACATTTTCCCTTTCCCTGGAGCTTCCCCGAGGTTCCACTCCGAGCTCAGCCCTTAATTAACAAATTGTTCTGTGGTTCAAAGCATGTCCTGCTGCCCCGGGCACCACGAGGCTCTCACAGCACCAAAATGCCTCCAGAAGAACCCCTGGACGTGGTGGAGTTTAATAAACTCCTAATCCCTGCTCCTCCAAAGACATCTTCCACGAGGATCAGGAAAGGACAGCTTGGAATTCAGGAATTCAGGGATTCTGAGGGATTTCTGCACCTCCTGAGAGGTTTTCCTGAACAGAAGTCACTGGGGTAAGAGAAAAATTAAATCAAATTATGTGGAGTTTATTAAACTCCTAATCCCTGCTCCCTCAAAGACACCTTCCATGAGGATCAGGAAAGCACAACTTGGAATTCAGGAATTCTGAGGGGTTTCTGCACCTCCTGAGAGGAATTCCTGAACAGGAGGGGCTGCTGTAAGAGAGAAATTCAATCAAATTAACCCAGAGCAGCAGCTTTACATCATTTTCCTTCAGATGTTCTCCAGGAAAGGCAGCAAACCCTGTCCTGGTGGATGAGGAGCACCTCGGTCCACGTTCCCAGGGAGACTTTTCCAGAGTCCCTGAACAGCACTGGGAATTTCTCTGCCTCTCCTAAAATAGATTTCCTTATTCTGCAGATGTAGCTCAGGAAATAAGAGCCACCAGCAGCTGGGGAAATGTGAATTCCCCCAGTGCAAGGTGCACCATCAGCCCCATTTTATTCCACAGTTATTTAGAAAAATTTGTATTTTCAGAAATTATTCAGAAAAAAAAAATTGTATTTTCAGAAGTTATTCAGAAAGAAATTTGTATTTTCCAGCGATATTTTCCTGACAACTAAATTGCCCAAAAAAATTCCCAGCCTCAGATGGCAGCTCCCCTTCCCTCACTGCTGAGTTTGGGTGAATTATTTCTCTGGTAAATCAGCAAACAGGGTGACACTGACTGTCTGAATTTGTAACTAATGTCACTTTTCTCTATGGTACCATGAGATATTGCCCCTTTTTACTGCTCGGGTGTGTGTCCTGATTTATGGAGGGTTAAATCATCCCTGGAAAAGCAGGGGGTGGCCTGGGGTGGTTTCCAGCACACAAAAGCCACCCTGGCAGGGATTACACACCAGATAAGAGCAGTTCTCCACATTTTGCAGGAATTTCCCCAACAGGATTTGGGAGGGCTCAGGCCTGTTGATCACTGCCAGGATTTTGGGGAGAAATCTAGAAATAAACTTAACTGATCATTTATTGGAGCAGTGAATATATTGATGCCTCTGTGATGGTTCTAACATTGGATTAATGAGAATTTACAGGAATTTCTGGGGGTTTATTTCAGCAGGAACCACCAGGACAGTCCAGGCCAACGTTCCCTGCAGATCCTTGCTTTCCACAGTGCTTGCTTTTCCAAAAATCTTTGGGATTGTGTCTGTAACTCTGTGCAGCCTTTGTGTTCTAAGTCAAGGACTAAACTATAACTAAAATAATGATTTTGTGATGAACTGCACTTCCTTGGCTGAGGGAATTAGAGGGGAGCAGGCAGCTGCTGCATGGAATTACTGGAGAAAATGGGATAAAAGGGGAATAGTCACAGGCCTGGCAGCCTGACACTGATCCTGCACAGTGTAATGGAATCAGCAGCACACAACATTATTTAGGGAGAATTACAGCAGCTTAATGCAATTAATGCCAGTCCACGTGTGCCTCTCAACCTGGAGCCCTGGTGAATTCCTGCTGCTGGTGATGCCCCAAGTTTTACCTTTCCTGTATTTCAGGCTCTGTGCTGCCCAGGGGTGCAGCCCTGAGCTCACAGTCAGTGTCACTCAGCTCTGCACACAGCAGGGACACTAAACAAATCCTTTTCCTGCTGCACACCAAGGACAACTTTCAGCCCCAAAAGCACAAACAAGGGTGGGCTGGAGGGAGGAACAAGAAGGATGGGACCTCACAGCCTGGAGCTGGAACTGGACAATTAAACCCTAATATGCAAGTGGACCAAAACTTAAAAAAGTGTGAGACCTCATGACTGTTTGTCCATTTTGGTCCCATTTTGTGATTATTTTGGGTCCATTTTGTGTCCATTTTGGGTCCACCTTGGTTGCAGCCCTGGCCAGGCTCTTGTCCTGCCCAAGGTGGATCCTAAAGGCCTTTCAATAAATATTTACTTTATTCTCCTGCTCTGTCCAGTCTCTGTTCCAGCTCAGCCTTCCCAAGGCATCCCTGGGATCAGTGGGATGAGGCATCCCAGAGCTGCATTTCCAGCTGCACAGGAGCTCAGGCTGCTGCACTGGAGGGCTTGGGACTCACATGGGAAAAGTTTAGGGCAGAAGCTGAATTGGGAGTGGGAATCTCCCCAGCCAGAGCGGGGCCTCATCCAGGGAACAGCTCCAAGATTTTGGACACTTCAGCTCTTCCCCAAAGCATCATCCAGGGAATCACTCCTGTGCAAGGGATTTAAAATCAGGGACAGGACACAGGGAATGGATCCCACTGCCAGAGGGCAGGGCTGGATGGGAGATTGGGCAGGAATTGTTCCCTGGGAGGGTGGGCAGGGGCTGGGATGGAATTCCCAGAGGATCTGTGGCTGCCCCTGGATCCCTGGCAGTGCCCAAGGCCAGGTTTTGGAGCAGCCTGGGGCAGTGGGAGGTGTCCCTGCCATGGCAGGGGTGGAACTGGATGGGATTTGAGGTCCCTCCCAGCCCAAACAAAATTTAAATTGAATTTGAAGCCCTCAGAGAAAGGCAAAGGGAGGGGCCTTTGGGAATGCTGTGCTGCAGAGGGATTTGGGATGGCAGGGAGCAATATCTGCCTGGGGTGTTACAACACTTGGAACAAAAATGGAATAAAAAGCAAAGAGCAGCCCCAGAGCTGGCCCTGTCCCAGCAGGGCCATGTCCCCTGAGGAAGGGGCAGGGGATTTCCCAGCCCCCACACCAACATCCTCCTGCACTGGGATAACATCCATAAAAATGGGATAAAAAACCCATTCTGCACAGCTTGGGTCTTGGAAGGTGAATTTGCTCCTAATAAAGGTGCAAGAAGACCTCAAGTGTGAGACGTTGGCAGAAAAACACAAGCTCAGAGGGCAGGGAGCACAGGACAGCCAGCCAGGGCCACCAAGGTGCTGGGTGTGTCACCCCAGAGCACTGAGCTCAGGGGGCTCCTCACTAATCCCAACTGGCCACATCCAGAGAGCTGGAAAATGAGAATATTCCAAGCTGTCCCCCCACGCTCTGCTCCCTCCTGTTGGTCCAGCAGGATGAAGGAGACAGGCACTGCTCCCTGCCCTTCCATCCAGTCCTTTTTTAATCCCATCTCTTTCCCTCCCAGGGAGCCACAGGAGCTGCTGACGCATCTCCAACCTTTTTTCTTAGAGATTCATCAGCTAAAATAGATCCCACATATAAGAATAGGGAGTTTAATGAATTCACACTCCTGTGATGTAACAAGTTAAATTAAAAACACTGAGCTCGTAAGATTTAATAGCAAGCCTTTTATGGCCATTTCTCTTTTCCTACAGGAAAACTTCCTCCTACCAAAACTGGGAAAGGATATTTTTGAAACCTGTGAAATTGGAAACCATCACAAGGAACAAAGCCTTCCAGGGACAGTCTGAGAGTTTCTCCTGTGATGGTTGGAATTCTCACATCACCAAATATTGGAGTTCATCTCAAATCCATTGTGGAGAATGGACAGGGAGCTTTATTCCATTGGTGGAATTTATTTATTCCACATCTACAGGGCTGGGAAATCCCTCCAGGAATGGGGACTCCACCACATCCCCAGGCAGTTCCAAGGCCTGGCCACCTTTTCCATGGAGAAATTCCTCCTTTTCTCCAGGCTAGAAGTGGGAAGTACAACCTCCATTTTAGGGTGAAAAGTCTCAGGATATGTAAAATAACCAGCCTTGGGTTTAATCCCTCCTCTGTAGCATCATCCCCTTCACAGGGTAACAAAACCCTCACCCAACCATCGAGCACAGACACGTGTTCAGCTCACAACAGACAAAGCTCACTCTGACCAAACTGGAAAGGGAAAAATAAAAAAAAACCTCAAAGGAAATTGTCTGGCGGTGCCAATGAACATTCCAAAAAAACCCAAACAAACCCCAAACCAATCTCCACCAATGAACATTCCAAAAAAACCCAAACAAACCCCAAACCAATCCCCACCAATGAACATTCCAAAAAAACCCACCCCAAACCAATCCCCACCAATGAACATTCCAAAAAAACCCAAACAAACCAATCCCCACCAATGAACATTCCAAAAAAACAACCCCAAACCAATCCCCACCAATGAACATTCCACAAAAAACAACCCCAAACCAATCTCCACCAATGAACATTCCAAAAAAACCCAAACAAACCAATCCCCACCAATGAACATTCCAAAAAAACCCACCCCAAACCAATCCCCACCAATGAACATTCCACAAAAACCCACCCCAAACCCCAAACCAATCCCCACCAATGAACATTCCACAAAAACCCAAACAAACCCCAAACCAATCCCCACCAATGAACATTCCAAAAAAACCCAACCCAAACCAATCTCCACCAATGAACATTCCAAAAAAACCCAAACAAACCCCAAACCAATCCCCACCAATGAACATTCCAGAAAAAACAACCCCAAACCAATCCCCACCAATGAACATTCCAACAAAACCCAACCCAAACCAATCCCCACCAATGAACATTCCAAAAAAACCCACCCCAAACCAATCCCCACCAAACCCCAAACCCCAGCTCCCAAAGCACACAGGCTCCCATTCCTAAAACATTTAAAATATTCAGTGCTGGCACTGCTGGGTTTGAAATAAGCTGTGATTGCTGCCAGAGCTTCAGAAGAGCTTTGGGGTGGTGTCAGTGCTGCTGCTGGGCATGGGGGGCAGGAATGGCAGCCTGGGCTGGGTGTGGGATTGAGCTGGGATCAGACTGGAGAGTGGGGCTGCTCAAACACAGCCTTGGGGCAGCTTCAAACCCCTCACAGGCACTGGCAGAGCCTCCAGTGCAGGAACAGGGTCAAAATCCAGCCTGTCATTTCTCCTAAGTGCAGCCAACAAGGAATCTGTGGGTTCCCAGTGAAGATGTTTTGAGAATGAGAAGTTCCTTTAACACAACAATCTGCTCCGAGGGTGAAAGATCAGTGCACCTGTAATAACAGGGGATTTGTCCCACGAGAATCAATAAAGAAAATACACAAACAATCTGAGGATAGATTTGATGGACAAGTAAAATGTCTTTTACCAAGCAGTAGTATAATTAACAAGAAAGCCATTAACCAATGAGGAGTTGCCCTCGAGGTTTGGTAAAAACTGTGTAAAAGACAGAATGGGGCCATAATGAACAGCCTTCTGAACTTCTGTGGTGTCACTCTGTTTTTGGGGTGACACTCCAGGGCTTCCCACAAATTCCAGGCTCCTCCAGCTCCAGGAGAAGGTCAGGGAAAGGAGAGGAGCGTGGGCAAGGTGGCAGCTGTCACCTCCTGCCACAGCCACCCACAGGGGGTGACAGCAGTGCCAGCACTGCCTCAGCTCTGCTCTCTGAGGAGGAGCAGGGGCAGGTACTGCCCACCCTGAGAACCTGAATCCCACCCAGGGGATCTGCCTTGCGTGGCAGTGCAGGATGTAACCAGGATTCCTTTGTCATCTGCTGAAACCCCCTGAGGAGGTGTCAATGTTTAAACCAGCTGGGGCAGAGTTCTTCATCCCTTCCAGGACCCATCCTCCCCCCAGGGGATCTCTGCTGTCCATGGGCAGCTGTTAAACCAGCTGGGGCAGGGCTCTTTATCCCTTCCAGGACCTGTCCCTCATCACTCTGGGGGGATATCTGCTGTTCAAACCAGCTGGGGCAGAGTTCTTTACCCCTTCCAGGACCCATCCTCCCCCTAGGGGATACCTGCTGTTAAATCAGCTGGGGCAGTGTTCTTATCCCTTCCAGGACCTATCCCTCATCACTCTGGGGGGATATCTGCTGTTAAACCAGCTGGGGCAGAGTTCTTTATCCCTTCCAGGACCCACCCTCCCCCCAGGGGATCTCTGCTGTCCATGGGCAGCTGTTAAACCAGCTGGGGCAGGGCTCTTTATCCCTTTCAGGACCTGTCCCTCATCACTCTGGGAGGATATCTGCTGTTAAACCAGCTGGGGCAGACTTCTTATCCCTTCCAGGACCCATTCTCATCACTCTGGGGGGATCTCTGCTGTTAAACCAGCTGGGGCAGAGTTCTTTATCCCTTCCAGGATCTGTCCCTCATCACTCTGTGGGATATCTGCTGTTAAACCATGTGGGGCAGAGTTCTTTCTCCCTTCCAGGACCCGTCCTCCCCCCAGGGGATCTCTGCTGTCCATGGGCCATCCAGGCTCACTGCAGGGCTGACACAATTCCATCATCCCAGCCCGGGGAGGAGCCCAGCAATCCCCCCTGGATCAAAGCTGGCATTCAGAGCAGCAGCACAGCCTGTGTGCACTGGATTGCCAGAGGGAGCCCAGAGCCACCTCAGCACCACTGGGCCCTTCTCCAGGATCCTCTCTGCTCCCACAGAACCACAGCTGCCACTGCAGGAGGGTTTGTTTGGGCTGCCACCAACACCCTGAACAACAGGGGGTCAGGTCCTGTTCTGACTCTGGCAGGCTTTTCTTGTTGTTTGCTTGGTTTTTTTGTACTACTACATTTTTATTTTTAATTTTCCTAGTAAAGAACTGTTATTGATATTCCCATATCTCTGCCTGCAAGCCCCTTAATTCCAAAGTTATAATAATTCAGAGGGAGGGGGTTTACATTCTCCATTCCAAGGGAAGCTCCAGCTTTCCCTGTCTTTCCAAACCAAGGCATGATCCCAGATCCTGGCACATTCCACAAGGATCAGGCTGCTGGTGACACCAGACCTGGCTGTGATCCCTGCACGGGCTGTTCCCTGAGGAAAGGGACTTGGGGGGGACACTCGTGGGTCCTTCCATGCAGCTCAAATCAGGTTGGGACATTCACCTTCCTGTGCTTTAATGCTGCCAGAACCCACCAGGTAACCCTGGTTAATTAACCCTCTTAATTACCATCAATGTCTAAAGAAATGTGATCTTTAAGAGCTCAGTGTTTCTAAAGGAAGAAGAATTTTTGTCCTCCCAGAAACCACCAAACTGAGGGCAAATGGTCAGAGGGGTCTTCGGAGAACTTTGCTGATGATGTTAAATTTAAAATGTGGATTTAATTGTGCCATCTCTCCCTGGCACAGGGTGCCCAGAGCAGCTGTGGCTGCCCCTGGATCCCTGGGAGTGTCCCAGGCCAGGCTGTGGGACAGTGGGAGGTGTCCCTGCCCTGGCAGGGGTGGGATGGGATGAGTTTTGAAGGTCCCTTCCCACCCAAACCACTCTGGGCTTCCATGAAAAGCTGCTCTGCCTAAAGGTCAAAGGGAACAATTCAAGTGTCAGGCTACATGGAGGAGAAATCCCAATATTTGTTCTCTGCCATAACTTCATTCTGCCCCCATTTATTTTACAGGGCACTGCATCAATTAAACTGAAGAATCAGGAGGAAAAAGCACAAAACCCACCCCATGAATGTAAAATACATGGAAAAGCAATCCCAATATTTGTTCTCTGCCCTAACTTCATTCTCCCCCTATTTATTTTATAGCATACTGTGTCAATTAAACTGAAGAAACAGGAGGAAAAAGCACAAAAATCACCCCATGAATGTGGAATACATGGAAGAGAAATCCCAATATTTGTTCTCTGCCATATCTTCATTCTTCCTCCATTTATTTTACAGGACACTGCATCAATTAAACGGAAGAATTAGGAGAAAAAAAAGCACAAAACCCACCCCATGAATGTAAAATACATGGAGGAGAAATCCCAATATTTGTTCTCTGCCATAACTTCATTCTCCTCCCATTTATTTTATAGAATACTGCATCAATTAAACTGAAGAATCAGGAGGAAAAAGCACAAAAATCACCCCATGAATGTGGAATACATGGAAAAGCAATCCCAGTATTTGTCCTCTGCCACAACTTCTCCCCCGATTCATTTTACAGAACACTGCACCAATTACACTGGAGAAACAGGAGGAAAAAGCACAAAACCCACCCCATGAATGAAAAAACTGCAATATTTCTGCTGGATCTGCAGCCCTGCACCTGAGACAGGAAATGCTGACCTTCAGCAGGCCCTGGGATTCCTGGATTTAATGCTCTGCCTGCTGCTCCCAGTATGGAAAGCCTCCTGAAAACACTCAAACAATCCATCAAAACCTGGCAAAACCACCCCAGGCCGCTGACTGGAAGATGCCACCTTTATTTAATCACTTTCAGGAGCTGCTGATTATCTCATCCATAAAGCTCTGCCTGCTCCAGGATCCCACGGGGCTGCTCCAGGCACTGTCCCAGGTGAAATGAAGCTGCAAATGTGAGCAGCAGGAGCCTGGCTCGGAGGACAGGGGAAAAATCTGCTTCCCAAGCAGTGGGGAAAGGGAAAGCACCTGCAGGGGACAGGTCCCCTCCTGCCCTGAGGCCACCAAACATGTCCCACCTCACCCCAGGGACCAGCACTGGTCACTCCCAGGGCTCTTGTCAGGGGCTGATTCCTGATTCTCATGGACAATGCCCAACCCAAGGATTCCTGTGGAAAAGGTTCCCTCTCATTTTCACCTTGTCCACACGCCCTGGAACTGTCTGAGCCTGTTTAAAATTAAGGTTTTTTAACTTTTACACAAGCTGCAGGACTTCTGTTCCACATCACAGGATTGTGGGTTGGATTCCACAGATTTTTGGGGTGTTTTCCCCCTTTTTGGTATTCCCACTTGGATTTCGTGGGATGTCCTGCACAGGGACAGGAGTTGGGCTCAATAATGCTGAGGGTCCCTTCCAACTCAGCGTATCCTGGAATTCCATGAAAGATCATTTAATTCCAACCCCCAAAGCTCCTCTAATTCCATCCCTAATTCCCAATTTACCTGTTCAGGATAAACCACAGCTCAGTTCCTTTCCACCCCCTGCACTTCACCCACTAAACCTCATCCCAGGACTCTCAGAACTGCCCCAAACAAACCTGGCTTTTGCTCCTCTTGCTGACAAAATAAATCACAAATGCACAGGCAGCTGAAATCCCATAAAATGAAAAACCCTGCTCCAGGAAATCAATTACGAAATGATTACAGATCTTCCAGGAAACCTGGATTTCTTTCCTGGCATGCTTCCTCCAAGCAACTTTAATCACAAAGCCCTCGTCTCCACAACAATGCCATGATGCAGCTTGCTAATTAGCTTTTCCCACTCCTTAATTAAGAAGAAGTGTTCGTGTTGTATCTGCAGTTAAATGGTGGCAGCAGCCACCACTCTGTGTTTTAGTTCTATTTCAATATTTATTTGCTTTATTTTCTATTTATTTTATTTTTACTTCAATTTCAAGCTCCCGTTTTGGTTCCTGTTTTAATTAGCTGGGTGTAGCTGCTCCAGAGAAGAAATTTGGGAAGTTTTTTTAGGACAAATATGGATGAGTGTCTCAACAGAGCAGTTGATTCACCCAAAAGCTCCCACAGGTCCAGCAGCCTCCTGTCCTGCACTGGGATCCAAGGAATGCACTCTGTGGAGCTCTCCTGACTCCAGTCAAATTATGAGGACACAAAGGAGTGGGATTTGACCTTCTGGGTATTCCAGAGAGCAAGAAAAAGCTGTGGGATAGCTCAGAGTCAGACCTGCTGCATCTGCTCAGAAACTCCTGGGCAGGGAGGAATTAAATCAGGCTGAGCAAAAAGCAAAACGTCTTTGGATGCGGGGATGAGCTGCCCAGGATTTCTTAGGAAACAAATAATCATTGGAATTTACAGTTCAGAGCTGAAAACAAGTGCCCTGAAATTCAAAGCTTTTCCCAGCCCACAGTTCCAGGCACTCTCTGTGTTCCTCTCAGGATCCAGCAGGGAGATGGATCCAGCAGCTCCCTCTCCCCGGGGTGATGAGTTCAGGTGGCCAGGCAGGGTCAGACCCAGCAGAAGGAATTCAGATTTACCCAGCCCCAGGTTGACCTGACACCAGTGAGGTTTTCCCTGCCTTCACCAGCCCTGTGGGGGAGATTCCAGCTGTGGAATTCCAGCTGTGGAGGGGATTCCAGCTGTGGAGGGGATTCCAGCTGTGGGAGCTGCACAGAGGAGACCCAAATCCCAAGAATCCCAGAATTATTGAGAAAAAACCCTCCAAGGTCACCAAGTCCCAGCTGTGCCCCATCCCCACCTTGTCCCCAGCTCTGGGTGACACCTCCAGCCCTTCCTTGGACACCTCCAGGGATGGGCACTCCAAAATTCCCTGGAATGCCACCCTCCTGCCTCCTCACTCCTGCCCTGATTTGTATTTCCCACAAAACCAGTTGGATTAAAGAAGAACCTGAAGGAGGAAACAAATCAGCCAAGTGCTTTGTGTGTGGATTTTCCCAGCCCTCCCCACAGACACAGAGTGACCTTGGGGATGAGATTTCTCCAAAGTCACCTCTCCAAACCCCAGATGTCTTGGACAAGGATTAAATCCAGGCTGACACTTTGCCTCCCACCTCCTGATGCTGAATCTGTCCCCCCCCCCCAAAATAGCAGCTCTGATGAAAGGCCTGTGCCTGGCAGCTCCTGGAGCTCCATTTTTCACTTGTCCAAGTTCCCACATGGTTGTCATCACAACTGGGAATGTTCATCCAGCAGAGTGAGAATGACATCCCCTTAAAAAAAAAAAAAAAGTGCCTTTTCCTGGCAGGTGGAGACAAGGACAGCCCTGGAAAATGCAGAGAATTCCTTGTTTTTAAGGATTTTCTGTGCCCAGGCTGGGAAGCTGGTGTGCTCCCAGTTTTTATTGTGGCCTCTTTCCCAGGCGCTTCTGCAGGAATCCTGAAAAGTGGCTTTGCTAGGAAAAAAAAATAAAAAAAACCCTGAGAAAAATACTGCAATGGATCAATACAAAAACCCTGTTCTATGACCCCAAGGAAAAATTGCTACAAATAGAGGTGTGCTCACTGAGCTGGTGCTCAAAGCTCATGGAGATCCTCATTCCCAAAAGGGCACAGCCTGCAGGAGTGCCTGGAGAAGGACCTGGGGACAACGAGCTGTCCTTGACCAGCAGTGTCCCCTGGGATCCTCGGGGACAGTGAGCTGTGTCCAGTGGGATCCTGAGGGACAATGAGCTGTCCTTGACCAGCAGTGTCCCCTGGGATCCTGAAGGACAGTGAGCTGTGTCCAGTGGGATCCTGAAGGACAACGANCCCCTGGGATCCTGAAGGACAGTGAGCTGTGTCCAGTGGGATCCTGAAGGACAACGAGCTGTCCCTGACCAGCAGTGTCCAGTGGGATCCTGAGGGACAAGGAGCTGTGTCCACTGGGATCCTGAGGGACAAGGAGTTGTGTCCAGGGGGATCCTGAGGGACAAGGAGCTGTGTCCAGTGGGATCCATTGAGAAGAGCATGCCCAGCACAGCCCCATCCCCACCCTGAGTGACCACGGCCACTCCAGCCTGGCCATCCTCCCCTCCATCCTCAGCTTTCCCAGGAAGCAGCAGGGAGGAAGAGGAGGAGGAGGAGGGAGAGGAGGAGGAGACCTCACTCCACTGCTGCTCCTCCATCACCATCACAGAGCCCCAGAAGGTTTGGGAGCAATGCCACTGGGCAGGAACACCTCCTGCAGCCATGAATATTCCTGGACAAAACCCATTGGAAGGTAATTCCACCCCTCCAGCAGCCCAAGGAGATCCTCCTGCTCTGTTCCACGAGGCTGCACCCACTCTGTCCCTCAGGACACCACAAAGTGTCCCAGAACTCCTCTGTTCCCTAAATTTCACAGCACAGGAGCAGGGCCCTGCTGTGGGACATGTCTCCATGCTGTGGCACATCCCAGATTTTTCCCCAATTCCAAGGAGGGCCAGGAGGCTGCAGCAAAGCCACCAACACGGCTGAGGGTGGGAGCTCCCAGCCAGGGGGGAGGAGAAATGCACAATTCCAGGAGGAACAGCACCTGGCTGCTCCCAGGGACCTTCACCTGGCAGCTCTGCAGGGGTGGAAAATCCTCCCCCAATTCCAGACCCAATTCCTGCATGGTTTGAGGGCAGAGATCCTCCCAGGAACCTTCACCTGGCAGCTCTGCAGGGGTGGAAAGGCCTCCCCCAGTTCCAAGCCCAATTCCTGTGTGGTTTGAGGCCAGAGCTGCTCCCAGGGACCTTCACCTGGCAGCTCTGCAGGGGTGAAAAATCCTCCCCCAATTCCAAACCCAATTCCTGCATGGTTTGAGGGCAGAGCAGGTCACACCACACTTTTGCCAGGAAAAGAAGAAAGCCCCACTGCATATTTCTGGTTCCTAACCCAGCCAGGAGAGCACCAGCAAGATCAAACTGCATTAGTACTGCAGGAGAAAGCACTGATGGATTTAGCAGGGGGGGAAGAAAAAAATTCCCTCTCCATATAAGGGCTGTGAACATTTTCCCACTTAAGACAACGTGTGGGATCATATTCACAGACACAGAAATATGTTCTGTTCCCCGACACCCACGGGCCTGGAACACCAGGCTGAAGTGCTGGCAGGAATCAGAACCATTTGTTAAGTACAAAAAATGTCTCACATAATTAGGGAACTGCTGAAAGCCACCAATTTAGTGCTCAGGCTGGAAAATGTAGGAATATTTCTTGGAACAACAGGCAGAGCTGCCTCAACGCTGCACACACACACACAGAGCAAATACCTGGGGAGAAATCAAAGTGCAACGAGATCCCAACACCTTCAGGGGGATGGAACCAGGAGATCCCCAGCTGGGAGGACCAGCAAAGTCCAAGCCCTGATTTTAATGCTGGTTATGAAGTCAGTGCCCCTTTCCCAGCCTCATCCCTCCATTCCCAGCACGGCTCCATCACCATCCCAAATCTGCCCCTCTGGTCCAGGCTGTCCAAGGGCCCTCCTGGCCAAAATCATCTCCCAGACGTGTCCCAGGGCTGAGGAACCTCTGCCCCAAAGACTCTTCAAAGGTCACCACTGAGAAGGGCAACAGGGAAGGGCAGATGGAAGGAGGTGCTGGAAACAGAACTTGTGGAGGTGTCTGGATGGAGCTGATTTTTATAGATTCAGAAAAAAAGCAAGAGAAGCAGAGATTGGTGGGGTTTGAGCTGGGAAGAGCTGGAGACAGAGCTCCTGGCAGCCACAGCTCAGCTCCTCAGC
>JANPWX010000670.1:58240-70192 GCA_024734555.1 Trochalopteron elliotii
TGTCTGTCCCACCCTGCCCTGTGTCTGTCTGTCCCACCCTGCCCCGTGTCTGTCCCGTGTGTGACCCGGATCGATCCTGGGAACTCTCCAGGGCTTCATGGGAACCAACAGAACGGGATGGGAGAGAGACCCCAAAGCTGCCCTCGTTCCACCCTGTGCCATGGGCAGGGACCCCTCCCAGCCCATCCCTGCCCGCGGGGCTGGGCTCCCGCAGCCCCTCCCGCTGCTCCTCAGACGGGCCGCGGCAGCAGCAAGCCCTGGAGCTGCTCGGCTCCTTGGATTCCACTCTTTGCCCCGCAAAGGAGCAAAGCCAAGCCTTGCTCCTGCCGTGTCCCATTCCTGGGGGGGTCACTGGGGCAGCCACTGCCACCCCCAGTGAGAGTGACAGTGGCTCGGGATGGCCGTGGTGACACGGTGGCATCACAGCTCTGTGCTGGGTGAGGTCAGCACCCGGCTCTCCCAGCTCTGTGGGATCTGCCTGGCAGCAGAGAGCTGGGAGAGGGTCACAGGAGGGGTTTATGGCAGCCAGGAGGTCCCCAGCCCTGTTTCACGGGGATCATCCCCTGGCACTGATCACCTCTCCTCTGCTGGGAAGAATTCCTGCTGTGGGGATGTTCCCAGTCTCTCCCACTCTCTCCATCTCTGACTGGGAAATCAAATCAGGCCCAGAAAAGTTTTGCTCCACCAACATTTTTGCAGTGCTCAAAGCACACCTCTGTTGCTCTGATCTTTTTCAGCCGTCTGATGTTTGCATTTTTGTAGTGGAGTTTCTCACAGATTTTCATGTAAACAAAGTCATTGTTTATCATTCCTCTCTTGATGGACCTCTAGTTTGACCAGTGTGGTTGGAGAGGTAATAACCTTCATCCTCCAATCCCTGGTCATTGTCCAAAATCTATATAAATTGACACAGAAAAATAAATGTCCCTCTTTTGCCCTGACAACTGTGTGAGTGACGTTCTTTTTGTATCCTATAGTGGCACACATCCCCTAGTTTGATGTTTCCCAAAGCAGCTGAGGCTGCCCCTGGATCCCTGACAGTGTCCAAGGCCAGGCTGGATGAGCCTTGGAGCAGCCTGGGATGGTGGAAGGTGTCCCTGCCATGGGATAGGGGTGGGATGGGATGAGATTTAAGGTCCCTCCCAACCCAATCCAGTGATTCTGATCTCAGGGGTGACATGGGGAGTGCCCAGTGTCACCCTCTGGGAGGCAGGAGATGGAAATTTGTCTCCCAGGAGATGCACAGTAGCACAAGACAGGAAATGGTTTTTGTTACAGCTGAGAGTTCTTTCCTTCCCTGATGTTCCTGAAAAACACCAAGATTCCAAAGGGCACGAAGGAACTGGAAAACCCTGGGAAGAGTCGAGTCCTTATGTACAAAATAGAGAATTTTCTTCCCTGAAGAGGCAAGGGTGGAGAGGGAGAAGCACAGGGATGTGCCAGGGGGAGCTGGGAAGGGCAAGGCTGGGGCTGGAGAATTTAAATCCTCAATTCCATCACCTCACACCAGCTCCACGCTGGTTCCACTGACTCCAGCAGAGACAGGAAAAGCAAAACCAACCAAGAGCAGGCCAGAGTAGTGAAGAGTGTGGATGGCAGCACATCCCTGAGCTCTGCTGATGCAGATCCAGCTGATCAGTGGAACAAATCCCACTGCTCTTCCATGCATTTCCCCTGCTAAGCTCCTATAAAAAAAAACCCAAAAAACCAAAACCCTTTCCTGCTGTGGGCCTGGCTCAGGCAAGGTTTTAGAATAATGAAATTCTTTCAGTAAATTTCCCAGGGAAGCTGGATGTGTTCCCTGAAAGAGTTCTGCAGGTTTGGGCTCAGAAGGGTCTGGTCAAGTCCAGCTGGGAAGGTGGGGGGTAAATCAAAGCATCACAATAGATCACCCTGAAATAAAGATATTTTTATTCGCTGTTTTTTAAAACTCTGGGCTATAGAGAGAAGGAACAGTTTTAAGGACTCAGCTCCTTCTATTCAATAAATGGTGGAGCTGCACAGCTTTGAACATTTTCCCTGTAGAATTCCCAATATATTTTTTTTCCCTCTTGTTTCACCAAGTCCTCTTCAAGACTGGCTTGAAGTACTCCCAGACAAAGCTGATCTCCGTTTCTGGGGAGATCAAACCAAATTCTGGGATTTCTGGAGCCTTTCATTGTGGGATTGAGAGGAGGGGATGAGGCACAGCCCTGGTGACACAGACACAGGGAGGGGTTCAGGTCACCTTCCGTGGATGGTGACAAAGAGGAGGGACCTGGCAGGCTCTGCCCAAAAAAGTCAGTGAGTTTGGGGATTCTGATTGAGGCAGAATTTAGGAGATGAAAAATGAGGATGGAAAGGGAAGGAAAATCTTCATGGAAACCCAAAAAGCAGCCGGGTGCTGCCCTCCCTCCCCATTCCCAGTGTGCAGTCGATGGATAATTGTTGTTATCCATGAGGAGCTGCTGGAGCTGTTCCATCAGGATGGCACTGGAATAACTTGGGATATTTTCATCCCTGCACTGAAGGTAACTTGGGGAAAAAAGTTCATTTTTCTGGAGTGATGACATCATCAGGCTGGACCTGCAAAAATGATAACTCTAAAAACTGGAATGACAAATTTCTTTTTTTAACACTGAGATTATTCTATTTCTATCATCTGGAAGCACTTTTAAGAACCTGCTAGAAAATGTTAAAAAACCAGGGACATTAAACTGCTCCCTGTTCCCTGACGAAGGCATTCAGGAGAGGAGCTGGGACAATCCTGATCTGCTCTGGGATGCAGCCTGGGAGATGTCCCTGTTGGAATGAGATGAGCTTAAAGCTCCTTCTGACCAAACCAGTCTGGGATTACGTGATTCCACGAGTGTCCTGGGAGCCACTGGGGCGTTCAGTGCTGGCCACAGGGGTCAGGAAATGCACAAATTCCCATTTTGTCTCCTCCAAACCGAGTTCCCGGGATCAGGTGGTGCACAAACCCCTTCCCTCCCCTTTCAATCCCTCCCCGGAGCAGCTGAGCTCTCCAGGTCTACAAAAAGTCTTTAAATCTCGGCTTCCAACCCCCCCACAGCTGCCTCTCAAGCACACAACCCCCTGTCACTCTGCTGCCCACAATCCAGGCATGACTTTCCCTGTCTGAAGAGCAGCTGAAGGTCACTCCCAGCCGCTTTGCCAGCGTGGGGAAATCGGGATTTTTTTGGATGCAGAAGCTCCCCAGCAGCTTCTGCTGCCCGAGCTGGCAGAGCTGGCAGCTGCTCCGGTGTGTGCAGAGCCTCTCCTCAGAGCTGAGAGCCCGAGGAAGGGAATTCTCTCCCCTCCCTTGCTGCAGTGGGCTGCACTCTGCAGCGGCGTGTGGCAAAAATACATCGCAGGCACTGCAGCAGCAGCAAACCCTCTCCATGTGCTCCGCTGCATCCACGCTCTCCTCAGCCCCTCTGCCTCATCCTCCTGACCTTTAAGGGACTTTCTCTGCCTCTAAAATGAAAATTCAGGCCGTGGGGTGGGGTGGGAGGGAAGGGGAGCAGCCACGGGCAGTTCCCAGCCCCGGAGCACTGTCAGTCCCAATGGGAAAGGGAAAAAAAACCCAGGGATAAATCATCCTCCTGTGCCAGGTGTGGGCTGGGGTGGCCTCACTCTACGGGGGTTTGTGCCTCTCACAGGTGAGTGCCTGGCCATGGAATTAGATGGGATTTAAGGATGGAACTAGACGGGGTTTTAGGATGGAACTAGATGGGGTTTAAGGGTGGAATTAGATGGAGTTTTAAGGATGGAACTAGATGGAGTTTAAGGATAGAACCAGAGGAGTTTCAGGAGGGAACTAGAGGGGGTTTTAAGGATTGAATCAGATGGGTTCAGGATTGAACTAGAGGGGTTTTAAGGATGGAACTAGATGGGTTTTAAGGATGGAACTAGATGAGGTTTTAGGGATGGAACTAGATGGGTTTTAGGATGGAACTAGATGGAGTTTAAGGATGCAACTAGAGGAGTTTTAGGATGGAACTAGAAGGGGTTTTTAAGGGTGGAACCAGAGGGGTTTTAAGGATAAAACTAGAGGGGTTTTAAGGATGGAACTAGAGGGGGTTTAAGGATGGAACTAGGTGGGTTTTAAGGATGAAACTAGATGAGGTGTTAAGGATGGAACTTGAGGGTTTTAAATGATGGAACTAGATGGGGTTTAGGATGGAACTAGATGGAGTTTAAGGATGAAACCAGAGGGGTTTTAGGATGGAACTAGATGGGGTTTAAGGATGGAACTAGAGGGGGTTTTAGGATGGAATTAGAGGGGTTTTAAGGATCAAACTTGAAGGTTTTAAAGGATGGAACTAGAAAGGGTTTAGGATGGAACCAGATGGAGTTTAAGGATGGCACTAGAGGGAATTTAGGATGGAACTAGATGGGGTTTAAGGATGGAACTACAGGGGGTTTAAGGATGGAGCTAGAGGGGTTTAAGCATGGAACTGTGTGGGACTTTAGGATGGAACTAGAGGGGTTTTAAGGATGGGACTAGGTGGGTTTTTAAGGATCTGGGACGTCTTTAAGGTCCTTTCCTACCCCAAGTATTCCAGGGTTCCCTACTGAGCCACGTGCACTTGTGAACAGTGAGGAGCTGGAAAGGGACAGGGGTGGCACCAAGGACAGCTCCAGGGACAGCTCCACACAGAACTCCAGGAGCAAACATCAACCCCCAGCAGCTGGTGCAGTTTTCTTCTCCCTGGTGCAGTTTTCTCCTCCATCAGGGTTTGCTTCCATGGCCACCCTGGCTTTAAATCTCCTGGGAAATGCCATTTCCACCCTCAAGACCCTGTCCATGGCACACCTTCCATAATTTCCCTCCCAACACCTGTTTTCTTGCCACGCTCTGATAATTAACAGCTCTCAAGCAGCTCTAAATCACTCCTGGCCCTCTGGGTGTTGGCATCTCAGTGGGTTTCCCCTCTCTGGGGGTGGTTTTTGGAGGAGCTGCCGTGCCCAGGTCCCTCCTTGGGCAGGGCAGAGGAGCCCAGCAGAGGCAGCTGCAGCCTGGCAGGGCTCCCACAGCAGCGTCAGAGATCTCAGAAATAAACCAGCAGCTCCTTCTGCTTGGTGGCTGAGGAGCAGCAGGAGGGGGATTGGTGGCACTGGCACACAGCTGAGGTTTTCCTGTCCCCAAACCCCCTCGTAGCCCTGGTTCCATCCCTGAGGTGTTTGGGTTTTCTGAAATTCTTTTCCCAGGGAATTTTCTGTAAACAAGGGACATGTTTTTGTAACTGTAACTTTGTTTTCATTCCTTTCCTTAGGAGGGACTTCTTGATGTCCCTCTGGTCTCACCAATGTGAGTGAAGAGGTTTTGCCTTTGTTTCACCAATCAAATTGGTCTGTGTAAAATAGTATAAAAGGGAGACACATCCAAAAAATAAAGGAGCCATTTTCAGCCTTCTGAATCTCAGAGTCTGTGTTGTTGTGGTGTAAAACAGCATCATCCCCTAGCCTTGGTTTGGCAACTCTTCACCAAACCAGGGGTTTGGGCACATATTTAATGCCTATTCCTCACAGGAATGGGGTAAACCCACAAGGACAGGTGGTGGTGGTGGCACAACTTCTCCCTTTCCCCCTCCTTGTGTTCCCAAGGGATTTCCAGGAGTTTCTCTGCCGTGTCCTTGAGAAAGGAAAGGAATAATCAATGCCAGGCCTGGATAGAGGGAATCCTGCAGCTCTCTGCACAGCCCAGGGGAATGAATAAAACTCCAGAACCTTCAGTGGATGGGGCACAGGATAAATGATCCCATTTATCCTGGTTTTTTCCTTGAGGGACGATCCCATGGGCAGGAGGTGGCCTCAGTGTGGGATCCAGGCAGTGGGAGAACAGGGGGTGCTCCCAAATCCACGGGGCCTGCTGAAACTGCTTCCCAAATCAGATTGTAGCAAGTTTGGATACTGGAAATGTTTTTTTTTAGCAGAAACTGGTGGAGATTTGCTTTAAGCTGAAGGAGGGCAGGGCTGGATGGGATATTGGGCAGGAATTGTTCCCTGGGAAGGTGGGCAGGAGCTGGGGTGGAATTCCCAGAGCAGCTGTGGCTGCCCCTAGATCCCTGGCAGTGTCCAAGGCCAGGCTGGACACTGGGACAGTGGGACATGTCCCTGCCCGTGTCACTGGGTGGGATTTAAGGTCCCTCCCAACCCCAAAGTGGGAGATCTGAGATCTCTTTCCAAAGTGGCTCTGGGGTAGAAGCAGATCCCCTGAGGAGGGAGGATCGCCTTGGAGATCCCCTGCTCAGCTCCCTCCATCCACACCCTCCTTCCCCACCTCTGGCTGCCCCAGGGACATCCCACCCCTCACAAGGACAGGTCGGGGCTCTCCAGGAGATGCCCACGAGCTGAGCACTGCTCAGATTTCACAGTTTGGGCTTTTCCTCACCCAGCTGGAAGTGCTGAAGGTTGGTGTGGGCAGCTCCTGGCCCTGATCCCACCTGCTCCCATCCCCAGGGCCCCACCCCACTGGGTTTAGTGCCTGTTGGAGCAGAGGCTGAGTAAACTCCCATTTTTTTGCTCTATTACCCTCTTAGCATTTAAAAATAGAGCTGTTACTAAGCAATGGCAGCGAGGAGAAAGCCAAGCCTATTGAGGAGCATTCCTGGGAACAGGTATTTTTCCCAGCCCAAGTGCTGTAAACACTGTGGGATGAGGAATTGTGAATCAGAGCTTTCCCTCCCTCCCTCCCATCCCCACTGCTGCTCTCCCAAAAACACCCAAAATCAACCCCAAAAACAGCAGCAACATCAGGAGCATCTTGTTTTCACTCTGTCTTGGTTTGCAGGTCAGATTTTCCAGCCTTTCCACACATCTTTTCCAAAAAATAAAAATAAAAATAAAAATAAAAATAAAAATAAAAATAAAAATAAAAATAAAAATAAAAATGGAAATGAAGTGGGATGATATTGTCATGGAGTGGGAGAACCGTGGGGACCAAGAATCCAAGCACTGCCAAAGCCACCCCTGCCCGTGTCCCCAAGTGCCACATCCACAAGGCTTTGGAATCCCTCCAGGAATGAGGGCTCCACCCTTCTGCAGCTCCTATCCCTTCCTGGGGCTCAAAATCCCTGTACAAAGGCACTGGTGGACAAGGGGAATTTATGGAGTTAATAAAAAGATGGACAGAAATTGGAGAAATTGCTGTAATTTTCCTACATGGGGTTCAAATCCTTGTTAGCCCCAGTAGCTCTCTTGAATCCCTCATGGATTTATGGCAGCAAAAATTTCTGCAGTGGGTTTTTAGGACTGGATTTAGGATAAAGTCTCTTCTGACAGAGCTGGATTTGGGATAAAGTCTCTTCAGAAAAGGGCAGAAACTCTCATTAAATACAAGAAGTGACATTTTCAATTACGCAGTAGGAAGGAAGCAGCAGAGGATTGATAGGCCTGCTCCAGAAAATGGGGGGAAAACGTCATAAAAAATGGGAAGATGCAGCTGGAGAAGCCTGGGTATTAAAAACCACACTCATACATTGAAATTATCTGAAGGCATGATGGATCTGTCCCTACTCCAGGCTCTTTTGTGTCAAAATAATCGGGAATGCAGCAGTGGAGAGGCAGAGCTTGGCTTTCCCCATGTGCAGCCGTGTGGGATGGGGAGGCTCAGCCCATCCCAAAAGTTCTTTGGGGATCCAGAGCTCCTCTCATTTTGAGCAGCAGGATTCCAGGATTTCTGGCCCTCTGTTAAATGGAGGATTTGGGATTTGAGGCTGGAATTAGGGGACTTGAGGAGCCACACGTGCAGTGAGGTGTGATGGCTCTGTGTGCTCCAGGAGCAGCACTTCCCTTGGATGGGGTCATGGAATTCCTGAACAGAATAAAGTGAGGAAAACTGGGATGAGCACATCATTCCCCCAGTCCAACTCCTGCATCTCCTTTTCTGCCAGCCACACACGGATGGGGCTTTTTTCTTGGGAAGTGCCTGAATTTACTTGGAGGCTGCAACTTAGAGGGGATGGTGGGAATGCTCTTGACCTTTCTTCCCTAATTTGGGAACAGGGAATGGCAGGAAGACATGGAAGGGGTCATTGGTTTTTGTCCAAACCATGTTGCTTCTCAAGAAACTGTTGAGGGATGAGAGTGGAACAAGAGCCAGGGGGATTTGGGGGCTGGACAAGCAGGGATGGAGCTGCTCCTCACAGGGGAAGTAGGAAAAAGAGCAAGGAAAGGATTCCAAACTTCCACGGAAGTCCAGCCCACATGGATTTCACATCCCTGCACAGCACAACTTCTTCCTCCCCAGTCCAGGTTCCATTTGTCCCAGTGCTGGAATCCTGCTCTGCCAGATGTCTCCCCACATTCCCCTTTAATCCCAGCTCCATCCAGGAGCTCCCACTCCTCTGGGGTTCAGGGAGCTGCTCTGAGTTATGGATTCTGCCCAGCTCTGCTCTTTCCCCGTCTGGCCAAAATAAATCCTGCTTAATTCCCCCACAATGTGACTCAAACTCATTTTCCTCTATTAATGCACCCAAATTCCTTCCCATCCCAAATCCAGGGAATGGAGGTGATGAAGGAGCTGGGAGGAGGGTGCTGCCTTCTCCTCCCTGAGCAGAGCTCAATTAAATTTTCTGTGCTCAGATATTTCACTTCAAGGCTTGAACTCGGTGATCCTGGAGGTCTTTTCCACCCTAAAGAATCCCCTGATCCTGTGCAGTGATGCATTTTTTTTACACCTCCAGCAGGTGCTCCCAAATAAAGAAAGAGTTTCAGTGTAGCCCTGATCTTTTTCAGCCTTCTGATGTTTGCATTTTTAGTGGAGTTTCTCACAGATTTTCACGTAAACAAAAGTGATGTTATTGTAAACTGCTCTTCTTGTTTATCGTTCCTCTCTGGAGGAAGGACAACTGATGGACTTCTAGTTTGACCAGTGGGGTGGGAGAGGTGTCAAGCTCATTGTCCAATCCATGATCATTGTCCAAAATCTATATAAATCAAAGTAGGAAAATAAACTCCCCTCTTTTTCGCCCTGACAACTGACTGTCCTTCATTTCATGTCCTACAGCCACATTGCAGTTTACCTTTAGACATTTTAGGGAGTTTAGCTGGAAAGTTCTGTGGGTTTCTCATTGGAATTGGCTCGGGGCCAGCACAGAAATGGGGATTGGACTCCAGGAATGTAATTCAAACTCTGTTGTTCATCTCATTGAGCCAAGGGCCACATAACCCACCTGAACTGTTGAGTACGAAAGAGAGAGAACAAAGAAGCTCCAGGCTTTCTGAGGTGTTGTAGCAAGCAGGAGACTTGTCTCTGCACTGTGCTCGCCTTTGTTTTTGTTTTTTGTATTATTTTCCTTCTTTATGAAAACCTTTTTGATTTTTCAAGGCACACTTGATCACACTAATGAATATTAGCCATATTTCTGCCAGGCTGGCCCTCAGAAGTGTGGGTACAACTCATAGTCCTGCCTTTCTCTCTTCTTTTTGCCTTTGCTGAATTTTTCATTTCCTTCTCAAGGCTCCGGAGCTGCTGGCAGAGTTGGGGTTGGATTATGGGATGTGGGTGCTCCCTGCCTGGCCAGAGAGCCCCAGGAGCTCTTCCCATGCTCAGGAGAAGGGCTTTGGTGGGATCCCCATCTCCCTTGGCTCATCCCCATCCATCCAGGGTGCTGCTGTGTTCCCCTTCCTCAGGCTCCCTGGATTTTCCTTCCCTCTCCAAAGAGGACTCAGCCCTCCATAATTCATAGCCGACCTTTCCTGTCTGTGCTTTAGGACAGACACTGCAAAAAAAACCCTAAAAAATTTATTTTCTTCAGGAAAAAATAGCAAGTGGCTGTGGAAGGAGCTGGTGCTTGCTTTGGCCACTCCCTGTTCCCAGGCTGGCATGGGGGATTTGGGGAATGAGCTGAGCCAAGGCAGGGGATGTGGCTGGGGCAGGACGAGGAGTGGGAGCCTCCATTTCCACCTCTTTTTACATTTATCCAGCTCTTTTATAGAATTCCATCTGGGCCCTGCTGCCTCTGTTAGGGAGGGAATCCCTCAGTCAAGGGGTGAACCCCGTGGGGTTCCAGCAAGGCTCCCCCATCCTGCAGGGAATGAGGAGGGTCCAACCTGGGCAGGGCACAGGGAGGCTCCCAAAATTCCATTTCCATGGGACAGAATTATGGGATCCTGGATGGATTTCTGGTGGGACATCCCATTCCCACCCCTGTCATGGCAGGGACACCTCCCACTGTCCCAGGCTGCTCCAACCCCAATGTCCAGCCTGGCCTTGGGCACTGCCAGGGATCCAGGGGCAGTCACAGCTGCTCTGGGAATTCCATCCCAGCCCCTCCCCACCTTCCCAGGGAACAATTCCTGCCCAAACTCCCATCCAGCCCTGCCCTCTGGCAGTGGGAAGCCATTCCCTGTGTCCTGTCCCTCCATCCCTTGTCCCCAGTCCCTCTCCAGCTCTCCTGGAGCCCCTTTAGGGGAAACCACAGGAGCTGAATCTCAAAGAACTCCAAAGCAAAGGGATCCAGAACACATTTGGAGGAGGAGGATTTGTTTCCAAACATAAAAGTGCATTAAAAGCCTTTTCTATCCCTTTTTTTTTTGCATGGAGAGAGCAGGAGCTGCCCAGTGCAGAGGATCCCTGAGGGCTGCAGAGCAGGAGATTCCCAGCAGGATCTCCACAGCTCCTGCAGTGGGATGTGATGCGTGCCCAGGATGTCTCCAAGCCTCCGTTTGTTTTCCCTCTGCCGGTGCTGGAGGAGCTGCAGGGAAGTGGGTTTGTTAAAATTCAGCTCAGCCCATCCTCCCTGACAAGCCAGGCAGCCAGGGGAGGCTGGGAGAGCTCCACGCCGCTGAATCATCCACCTCCTGCAGGAGAGACTCCTTCCCTTGGAACGAGCAGGGAAGGGCCAGGGAAAGTCAGGGCTGATGAATATCACAGCAGGGGGGAGGGTGGGAATTCCTGCCTTTTCCCTTCCCAGTCCCACTAAAGGCAGGAGGCTGGATGGAATTCCTCCCATTTCCCTGCTTGGAGAGGCCAAGGGTTTGGCTCCAAACTCCAATTGCAACAGCAATTCCCTCCAGGAGACTGACCCTGTTTTACACCACAACGACACAGACTCCCAGATTCAGAAGGCTGAAAATGACTCCTTTATTTTTGGGATGTGTCTCCCTTTTATACTGTTTCACACAGACCAATTTGATTGGTGACACAAAGACAAACCTGTTCACTCACGCTGGTCAGACCAGAGGGACACCAAGAAGTCCCTCCTAGGGAAAGGAATGAATAACATCAATACAGTTACAAAAACATGTCCCTTGTTTACAGAAAATTCCCTGGGAAAAGAATTTCAGAAAACCAAAACACCTCAGGCATGGAAACAGGGCTACACAGGGGTTTGGCTCCAAACTCCAATTGCAACAGCAATTCCCTCCAGGAGCCCATGGATGGGATGGATGGGATGGTCCATGGTGGAGAGGACACAATGCTCAGGGATAAAGGTGTGCCCATGCCCTGTCTGCTCCCACTCCACATCCCTGCAATGTCCAAGGCCAGCCTGGATGGATCTTGGAGCAGCCTGGGATAGTGGAAGGATCCCTGCCCATGGCAAGGGTGGGAAAAGATGAGCTTTGAGGTCCCTCCCAGTTCCAACCCGTTCTGGAATTCCAGGATCCCAACAGTGCAAACAAGACCAAGACCATTGCTTTGAAGGTTGGAATGTTTCCCATTTTCCACATTGAATATTTCAACAATTCTTTCATCTCAGCGGGTTGGTTGTGTGCCAACACCCAAGGAAAATCCGTGGCTTAGCAAGCAAACTTATGGAGAGAAGGGTTTGGAGAAGTTTTTTCCTGATAAATGACATTTACTAACTTCTTTCCAGCTTCTCTGGTTTCCTTATGGATTCAGGAGGTGCTGATGAGGCAGAAAGCAGCAGGAAAGGAGCAGTGGAATTTGTTCCTGCAGGGAAGGAGGATGGAGGGTGGCCCAGGGCTGATGTGCCCAGGGAAACTTTGGAATCCTTCCCCGAG
>JANPWX010000670.1:80165-95920 GCA_024734555.1 Trochalopteron elliotii
CTCTTTTTCTTTTTCTTTTTCTTTTTCTTTTTCTTTTTCTTTTTCTTTTTCTTTTTCTTTTTCTTTTTCTTTTTTTCCTTTTCTTTTTCCTTTTCCTTTTCATTTTCATTTTCCTTTTTCTTTCCCTTTTTTTTTTTTTTTTTTTTAAGTTGGGAAGTGCTCATGAATTTACAGACCAAAAATACAGATTGGAAAACTAACAATGGGGAGCCACTTTGTCCTTCGAGTTATTCCTGCTCCAGTCCTGGGTTTTCCAGAGCCTCATTCCCATCTGGATTGTGGAATCTGGGAGGAATTTGGAGTGGATCATCACCAGTGCTGCCCCAAACATCAGCTCCTCATTTCCTTCCTGGATAAAAACCTGAGAATTTGGCATAAAAATGGGAATGTCCCAAAGAAATGCTCCCTTTTCCATGAATCCCTTCTCAGGAACCCACAGATGCTGCCAGGGGGAGTTTTTCAGTGTGCCAAAGGGAGAAATTCCCTGGAGATCAGAGGATCCTCTGGAGGATCCCGATGCTCTGGGCATTTCCCAGTTGCTGTTTCCTGCTCTGGTTGGAGCAATAATTGTCCCCAGCCCGTCACCACGAGCAGTCCCAGCTCTTTCCCTCCCCTTATGCATCGAGGCTGCTCCCTAAATAACCAATTTTTACTTACTCCAAGCCAGTTTTCGCTTTTTTATTTTAAAATAAGTCATTTATTAAAATGTATCAAGAATAATTATCATTTCTTCAGAGTGGTTTCGAGCCTCCCATCTCTAATTATTGCAGTCTCCCATCTCTAATTACTGCTGGCCTGCTTTAACTAACTCCCCGTTCCTCAGGGTGTCCCGTGCCCTGCTTGGAGGATGCTGAGCTGTCCCAGCAGACCCAGAGCCTTCATTTATTGCCTACCCCAAATTAGTGAGACTTTACCACAAGTGCAAGGCTGCCTTCAGATCATGGAGCTTCTCACTGGTTTTTCTTTCTTTAATTAAAGGATGCTGGAGTTCCTCTTGGCCCAGACCCCGTTTCTATTTCACCTGTGGGGTTCTCAAGAATCCCCAGATGCTTCAAACGCCTCTGAAATGGTGCCAAAACCATTCAGTGTTTACTGAAATCTCCCAGTTCTTTTTGTCTCATCCTTTTCTTCAGCGACTTAAGCATCTCTGACAAGAATTTCTTTTCAAGCCTCTCCTCGATCAGGGATTTAATCCAGGAGCAAGAGATGAAAAAGAGATTTGGGTCAAGGCCTGCAAGAATTACACTGATTCCATCAGAGCCCGGAGAGCAGGGCACAGTTCAGCTCCTCCAGCCCTCAGCAGGGCAGGAGAGGCTCTGTGGGGGTTAAAATGTCAGATTTATAAATTCCATACAATAATTCCATCCAATAAACCTGAGCTCCAAAGCCTTGCTCAGCTTCACTGAACCCATCCAAACAAGAACCCGGCTCGAGTCACCTTTTCCATTTTACAGGAGCAGGGAGAGAAGCTCCATTTCCTGCAGAAATTACTGGTTGGGAAATATCCCCTGCCCTTCCTCATAGCTCCTTTCCAGGGATTTGATTTCATCAAAATCAGCCCGAGCCTTTGCTGTCCTTCAGCAGGAGCTGCCCCGGCTCCCCCCGGCTGGAGGGGCTGGGAAGGGCAGCAGGAAACTCCTTTTCCCTCCTTGGGCATCAATCCAGAGCCTGGAGGGGCTGTGGGATGGGGTCAGGGCACCCCACACACCTCTGCTTGTCCCGAGGATTCCTGGAAATTAAATCCCGTTTGGGTCTTGGAGTGCACCAGCCCCACCTGCAGAGGGATCCCCTGACTTCCAGGAAGATCCTGGGATGGTTTTGGTGGGCAGGGACACCTCCCTGTGTCCCAAAGTGCTCCAAGCTCCATCCTTGGGCACTTCCAGGGATGCAGGGGCAGCCACAGCTTCCCTGAGCAGCCTCAGCCCATCCAGGCAATTCCCAGAGATGGGAACATCCTGCAGGGCCAGCTCCATGTGATGCTTTGGGAAGGCTGAGCTGGAACAGAGACTGGACAGAGCACGAGAATAAAGGAGATATTTATTGAAAGGCCTTAAAGGATTCACCTTGGGCAGGACAAGAGCCTGACCAGGGCTACACCCAGGATGGACCCAAAATGGGCACGAAATGGGCCCAAAATGGGCACAAAATGGGCACAAAATGGGTAAATGGTCACCAGGTCTCACACTTTTATAAGTTTTGGTCCATTTGCACATTGGGGTTTAATTGTCCAGTTCCAGCTCCAGGCTGTGAGGTCCCATCCTTCTTGTTCCTCCCTCCAGCCCAGCCTTGTTTGTGCTTTTGGGGCTGAAAGTTGTCCTTGGTGTGCAGCAGGAAAAGGATTTGTTTTGTGTCCCTGCTGTGTGCAGAGCTGAGTGACACTGACTGTGAGCTCAGGGCTGCACCCCTGGGCAGCACAGAGTCTGAAATACAGGGAAGCTCAAGCTGAAGGCATCACAGTTATCCCCACTCCCTGGCTCCAGAGCATCCCACAGAATATCTGAGCACCTTTGGGAGCTCAGGACTCAATCTGTGTGTCTGGAAGCCCGGGGTGGTGGGCCTTGGGCAGCCCTCAGCAGTCACTGCCACCCAAGGGGGCCTTCTGGGCTTTCCATCGAGGCTTTTCCCCGTCCAGCCACAGGGACTGATCCATGTCTTAGGATGAAAGCAAAGATCAGATTCAGCAGAGGGGAATCCTCTGGCCCAGCTGTGGTTCCTCTGATGTCCCAGGATAACCTGCCACAGGAACAGCTCCACCTTGGAGCTCTGTGGGCAGAGTCTGAGCAGCTGGAATTCCATTTCTCCTTCCCTCCAGCTAAGTCCCACCCCCGCAGCCCCACCAGCACCCAGGGCCATGTCCCTGGCAGAGGGAGGTGAGATCCTGACCCACCCTCTCCCTTGCAGTTGGATTTTTGCTGTTCCTTTCTGTGCTTTTATCAGAGCTTTTCTGTGCTTTTTACCAGAGGGCTCTTGTGCTATTTACTGTCACTACAAGAAGCAGGAAAAGTCAAGGAAGCAATTTTCACCTCCTAATAATTTTTCACTGCTGTGGATATGAGTCTTGAGTATTTTTTGACAACCAGGGGCCAAATTATTGGCTGTCACAGGGTCAGAAACCTCGGCAGGCTTCAGGAGAGCTGCAGCAATTCACAGGGGCTGAGAACGTGTCAGGAAACCTTTGCAGCCAATTTGGGGAAAGCAGAAGTTTGAGCAAGTGAGAAACAGCAGATGCTGCAAACCCAAATTGTCAGTGGCCTTTAGCAGCTTTGGTCAGCAGCCCTGCTGGCAGAAATCAGCTGGGATTGAGGGAAACAGCTCAAAGACCTCTTCCAACCATCCCCAGCACTGCCGAGGCCACCCCTGACTGTGTCCCCAAGTGCCACATCCACAGGGACTGGGAGCTCCTCCAGTCTTTGGAATCTGCAAAAAGGAAGATCAACCTCGGCATCCAACTGGCCCCAGTTTGTTCCCATCACCGGCGTTTCCAGGAGTAAAACCACAAATCCAAATAAATAAAGGAAGGAAATAAATACAATAATTCCAAATAAAGGAAGAAACTCTCCAGGCAGAGGGGATGAGGGACACCTGGTCTCCCTGGAGCCACCTGCAGGTCCCCAGCCTCCCTCAGAACCAAACCTGGTCACCAATTAACTCTCATTAACTCTCCTGGCTCTTTCCTGCCGCACGCAATTCCTTGTTTGGGTTTTAGTCACCAAGCCCAACGTGGGGACTGCTTTAGCATCCAGAATTTATGGCATCTTTCCATCTCTCCCAGAGCAAATGAAGAATTTGATGACAAATTCACCAATTAAGTGGGAGCAACTCAATTGACTCCAGTGGAGTTCCACTGCCTCATTCCTGCTAATTCCATTAGGCAGCCTTTGGATGACATTTATAGAGACAGACTTTGGCCTCCCTCCCTTAATCGGGATGTGGAAGTTTCCCAAAAAGCCTCTGGAGGTGGGAAAACACTCCTGGCTTTCTCTCCTGAGCAGATTTAGCACCTTCTAAAGGCCACTGGCAGGTTTACTCCGTATTTTTAACACATTTTTGAGCAGCAGAAAACACAAACTTCGAGCTAACAGTATTTTCTTTAATTAAAAAAAAAAAAAAAAAGAAAAAGAAGAGGAAGGGAATATTATTCCCTAAAACTCTTGTAGTCTAAAGGAGATCTTCCAAGCTACAATGCTGTGACAATGAAAATTCTAAGTTATTTTCACTTTTAAAAGAATTCTTCTGCTTTCCCTGGGATGCCCTGGAAATTCTGCCTGGTCCCTCAGTCCTGCTCCCCCTTCCACTGCAGCTGCTTTTTCCTGGCAGACTCCAAAGCAGAATAAATGTGTTTTTTTAACTAATTTGCAATGAGAGTTCATAACTTCATTAAGCAGAAACCAAATTATGTGAGTTTCACTTGAAATCAATTGGAACAGACGAGGCTGCAGCAAAAAACCTTTATGGATTCATCCTAGAAAGGTCTGTAATCCTCAAAATTATATTGGGATCTCTCCAAATTCAAGGGTGACATAAACTGGACACCTCATCCTGTGCTCTCCCATGGGAAAAATCAGCAGAATCCTGAAAATCTGAAATTCCTGTTGAAATTCCAGCTGAGCATCCCATGGAGAAGACAACCTGGATCCAGGTCCAGCCTGAAGCTGATGGACACGGAATGTTCAGGGTGAGCTCGGGGTGTTTGCATCCCTGAGATCAGGAACAAAGGAGCAATTCCACAAAAAGCTCCCAGGAATGGGAGCCAGCTGCTGGTGGGACACAGGCACTCCGAGAAATGCTAAAGGAATCTTCAAGGAATTATTGCTCCAGGGGAAAAATTCCCATTTCCTGCACCCCATTTCCTGGGCAGCAGCAGCTCCTGGTGAGCTCCAGCTCCATCCTCTCCTTCCCAGGCTCCTGCTCCCAACATTCCATCACCATCACCTGCTTGGGCAGTGAAGCTTCTCAGGGTTTTCCCTGCAAGCCCAATAAAACATCTCCATGGGATGAGTGGCTGAGCAGAGCTGGGGCTGCTCCAGACCAGGAGCTGCTGGAGTGTGACCACTGTGTTCCCAACCCATGGGAATTCCCTGATCCAGGGATGGATTTTCTCCTTCACTTGGGACAAGTGGAGAGAGTGGAGCAGCAAATGCACCCCAAAACTCTCCATCCACACGTGCTGGGCAAAGCAAAGCTGCTCGTTAACCAGTTCAAACCAGCAGAAATTAAATTAATAGTGGAAAAGTCAGATCACAGAAGGAAAATTCTGCTTCTCTGTCTGTATCCGGGCTGCACAATTAAGGATATTGGGAGGGATGAATAATTTTATTGTTTTTCTTTCCAGCTTGGGGTGGTGGAGAGAGGGATCTGAGGTTGGCACAGGTAGCTCTGGCGCTGCAGGGACAGAAATCCAGGAGAGCCCCTGTTGGAACCCTGGAGGCTGAAAATTTCAGGTTTCTGTGCCAAAAGGTGCTGACCCTCAGGCAAGCACCACATTTGACTTGAGGCCTTGGGACAGGCTCCCAAAATTGAGTGACAGCACGGGGGTTGTGGGTGTGTAGCTTCAATAGTATTGTGTGATCTCACAGGGTGAAAAACTTAGATTTAATATTTTAGTACATAGTAATACATGTGGGACAAGATGGAGGATTTTGGATGCTGTCTGAGTCCTTCTTCACCTTCTCCTTCCTTCTTCTTCATGGGTTTGGGTGGTTTTCTGTAATTGGGTGAAAAAGGTCCACATTGTGGGCCCTGGGTGGTCATTATTGGGTCGGAAATATAAATAATATGGGTATCACCTTGTTATTGAGTAATTATCACTTAAGTAGCCTTGGAAAGAGTTAGAGGCTCTCCATTTAACCTCGTTTTCCTGGCATGATAGCTGGAGCTCACAGTACAGTGAGTCTGTAAATAGATAAGAAATAATAAACATTCCAAGTCCAAACTCCAGCTTGGTGTTTCCCGTGTCTTTATCCCGACCTTGGGAAAACAAGAAGAGAAGCCAAAACTGCCACAAGCCCCCAAACTCACCAATATTCCCAGGAAACCCCCTCTGGGCAGCCTGAGGCACGGATCCACGGCTGCAATTCCCAACACTGGGAATCAGAGCAAGGGAAGGGTCCCATGGCCTGGCTGCAGAGCCTGGAAGCTGCTCCAGGAGCTCTTCCCATTCCCAACCTCATCCAAGCTGAGCTCCAGCTCAGATCCAGGGCAGGCCACACACCTGGGTGATGCTGTTTTACACCACAACGACACAGGCTCCCAGATTCAGGAGGCTGAAAATGACTCCTTTATTTTTTGGGATGTGTCTCCCTTTTATACTATTTCACACAGACCAGTTGGATTGGTGACACAAAGACAAACCTCTTCACTCACATTGGTCAGAGCAGAGGCACATCAAGAAGAAGTCCCTCCCAGGAAAAGGAATGAATAACAAAGTTACAGTTTACAAAAACATTCCTCCTGTTTACAGAAAATTCTTTGGGAAAAGAATTTCAGGAAACCAAAACACCTCAGGCATGGAACCAGGGCTACACCTGGGCACTGACTCCAGCCTGGTATCCCTGGAGTGAGAGCTCCCAGGGAAGCAGTCCCAGTGTTATTAATAACTCCTGGAGCATGTGGAAGTGGGAGCCGTGGAGACGTGCTGTTTCCACAGAAACTGGAGGCACTGGAGGTGGGATTCTCCCAGCACAGGCACGACCTCGGAGCTGCTGCTGTGCCCAGAGCAGCCTCCCCTCACCTCTGATATCCATAAACACAAATAGAACCTCATCAGCCCAGCCAGGGAGGCGAAGAGGGTGGAATTGAACATGACCTACACTGGAAAAAAAGTCTGGGATGTTCTTCCTGAGTGGTTGAGCACAAGGATTGCAGCTCCCAGCAGCTGCAGGCTAACAAAGGCTGCTACCTGTGGGCTGCAGCTGTGCCAGCAGCTGGCTCCCTGCATGTTTAACACTCCAGCTCTTCTGCCTTCCATGGTTATTTCCACACATCCCAGTCCCAGGAAGTTGAGGAGCAGCAGCAGCTTCTGGGCTGGGACTGGACAGACCAAGATCTGCAGCTCCAGAGACATTCCCAGCTGCTTTCCCTCCTGCCACCCTCTCCTGGAGCCACGTGGNCTCCAGAGACATTCCCAGCTGCTTTCCCTCCTGCCACCCTCTCCTGGGGCCACGTGGGAGCTGCAGCATCCCGGGATGCTGGAGAATCTGGAGAATCCACATGGATCTGCAGGAAGGAGGTCTTTTCCCTGGAAAACCAGGCTGCTGTGGTCACCAAGGAGAGGGGATGGATCCCACAGGAGCCTGGCACTGCCAGGATGTGAATGAGACAGGAGTGGCACTGCAGGGGAGGAACTGAGTGAAACCATTCCAGAATGAGGCCCTGGGCATCCATTCCTTCAGGAAAGGCACTTCTGGAGTGGTGGCTCCCAAGGGAAGAGGCTGATGAATTCCCAGTTATTCCTGGAGCAGTGTGAGGGTGTCAGCCCTCCCGCTGGATGAACAGGACTGGGACCAGCCTGGGATCTCCCGTTTTCCTGCTTCACATAAATCAAACCCCTGGCACAAAGAGGAGGCCAAGCAGCTCAGGAGGGTCCACTGGAATGACAGAAGATGTGGAATTACAGCCAGTAAAGCCCAATTTTAAATTCAATTCCACTTTTAAACCAGACTCCAGCCACCGCTTTAGCTGGGAAGGGAACCGACAACCAGACCCAGCCCGAGGGATCCTCAGTGTTCCCACATGGAATAAATCATGGTCTGACTCTCCCACATCTCCCCCAGATCCCACAGCCAGGAATTCCTCCACCCCAATCCCAATGATTTCTTCAGCACAGCTGTGACTGCTGGAGCAGATTCCAGTCGGGATTTATTCAAGGAGAAAGGCTCCTGTGCCGTGGTGGAACGTGGAGCCCTGAGGGACAGAGCTTGTTTGGCAGAACATATGTTCCTCTGCATCTCTTGTATCTGGGAATTAGCAAAGTCAGGTTCAGTTAGGAGGAATAATCAGGAATTCTGGCGCTTTGTCCTGAGGATTTGATCCCATTAAAATGGGATTGTTGTGGGTGGGAATCTGTTCCAGCAGAACTGCCCCAACCCTGGGTACTACAACTGGGAAAAATACCTGAGGGGAAAAAAGATGGATAAATCCATTTTGGTGCCTGGGAGGACTCCAAGGAGGCAGCTTTGCATCCCAAGCTCCTGCTGGAAAAGATCTGGTCTGTGGAAGATATCCCTGCTCATGGAAGGAGTTGGGCTTTAAGGTCCTTCCCATCCCAATCCTTGGGATTCTAGGATTCTCCAAAACCTGACCTTGCTGCTGCCACTGCTCCTGCTGAGCAGCCCCTCCCCCAGCAGCTTTTCCCTCTTTTCTGTCCAATCCAGCTGGAAATCCTTGTCCCCTCTCCTGAGCCAGATGTAAACGATGTTTGTCACTCAGCAGATTTCTCCCCCTGGATGTTGGCCAGAACCTCCAGATTTTTATGAGTAGAATTGGATGGGATATTGGGATAAATTTCTTCCCTGAGTGATTCAGCCTTGGAAGGGCTGCTCAGGGAGGTGCTGGAGTCACCACCCCTGGAGGTGTCCAAAAACCAGCTGCATGTGGCACTTTGGGGTATATTTTAGTGGGTATGGGGGGGGTTGGTTGAAGGTTGCACTTGATTATCTTGGAGAAATTTTCCAACCTTAAAGATTCTGTGGCATTCCACTGCTTTTGGGAAGGGTTTAAATCCTAAATTGCTGTAAACCCTCCCAGAGGCCGAATGGAGGATGAATCCTGTGGGCAGGACAGGGATGGAAGGAAGAGTTTTTGCATTCCAGACTGACTCTGAGCAGGATCAGATCCCTTTCCCATCCCTCAGACAGGGATGGATGTGAGCTCTTGGCTCATCCAGGCCTCTCCCCATATGGATATTTCTGTTCCCAACCCGTTCTCACCCATATTTGCAGTGCCACTGACCACACCAACACAATGCTTAGGCCTGGGCTTAGCTGAGCTGGACTTAGCTGGGCTGGACTCCCTGTCCAGATTGGCTGGAGACCCCCCAGTCCTGGATTGCTGTCCCAGCAAACCACTGGAGATGGGAAGGGGAAATTCAGAAGCCTCCCCTGGCTCTGGGGAGCATTCCCAGGGGGATTTACCAGCCCAGGTCTCTGCAGGGATGGGTGAATTCCAGAGGAATGTTCCTTGCAGCAGGATGGATGCTGCGGCTCAAAACTGGCCCCACTTATGCTAATTAAATTGGAAGAGTTCATTAGGTAAATGGTAATTGCACTAATAGACTCCGAAGGAACGCTGAAGCACAAAAGCTGATTTCAGGACAATCAGAGATCCTCTGTTCCCGATGACCTTCAGGCAGCTGTGTCAGGATGAATCTGAGCAGCAGCATCTCCAAAACCTGAGCTTTCCAGAGCTCATTAACACATCCCCACTTCCCTTCTGGGGTGTGTTTTACTGTGGATGTTTTACTGCCACAGACCCATGTGATGCTGTTTTACACCACAGCAACACAGACTCTGAGATTCAGAAGGCTGAAAATGACTCCTTTATTTTTGGGATGTGTCTCCCTTTTATACTATTTCACACAGACCAGTTGGATTGGTGACACAAAGACAAACCTCTTCACTCACATTGGTCAGAGCAGAGGGACATCAAGAAGAAGTCCCCCCTAGGAAAAGGAATGAATAACAAAGTTACAGCTACAAAAATATTTCTCCTGTTTACAGCAAATTCCCTGGGAAAAAGAATTTCAGAAAACCAAAACATGTCAGGCATGGAAACAGGGCTACACCCATGGAACCATTTGGGTTGGAAAAGATCTTCAACACCACCGACTCCAACCCCTGATGAGCACCTGGAGAACCTGGCAGTGCCGTGGGAATGGCTGGATGGCCTTCCAGGGCTTTTCCAAATAAATAATTCCGTGACTTTGTGGGTTTTTTTCTCAGGAACTGAGCACATTTTTATCCCCACAGCTGTGGTGAAGACGTTTATTTGTGTTGCTGTGGCACTCCAAGCTCCAGCTCTGGACTGGGATTCAAATATTGTATCAAGTGTTCCCGGATTTAAGGAGGGATTGTGGAACAGGGGGAGCAGAATGAGCTCCTCACAGAAAGCTCCAGCTCCTGGTGGATTGACCTGGGGAGTGGGAAGGATTAAAATTCCTCCTGCCTCCAGGGACATGGGATTGCCAGGGATGCCTTGGGAAGGCTGAGTTGCAACAGAGACTGGACAAAGCTAAGAGAATAAAGTAGATATTTACTGAAAAGCCTTTAAGTATCCACCTTGGGCAGGACAAGAGTCTGGCCAGGGCTACAACCAAGGTGGACCCAAAATGGACATGAAATGGACACAAAATGGACACAAAATGTCTGACCAGTCATGAGGTCTCACACTTTTCTAAGTTTTGGTCCATTTGCATCTTGGGGTTTAATTGTCCAGTTCCAGCTGCAGGCTGTGAGGTCCCATCCTTCTTGTTCCTCCCTCCAGCCCACCCTTGTTTGTGCTTTTGGGGCTGAAAGTTGTCCTTGGTGTGCAGCAGGAAAAGGATTTGTTTAGTGTCCCTGCTGTGTGCAGAGCTGAGTGACACTGACTGTGAGCTCAGGGATGCACCCCTGGGCACCACAGAGTCTGAAATACAGGAAAGATAAAACTGAAGGCATCAAAGCTCAAACTGAAGACATCACCAGGGTGTGTGGTACAGGTGGGTGCATCCCAGCACGGAGCCAGGCAGCTGGAGGAGCACTGGCAGCAGCAGTGGCCACGAGCAAAAGACATTCGAAGGCACAAAACCAATTATTAAAATGTAAAGACTCGAAAGAAAAACTGACATTCTAAAAAAAAAAAAAAAAAAAAAAAAAAAAAAGGAACAAAAACCTGAGCCAGGACAAGTTACAATAAAAACAGCTCAGGGGGAAAATGCCTTTGGAATCAAGACAGGCACATTTAGCCCTTGGAAAACATCAGGAATATTCACCTTGCTCTCAGCAATTATTTGCAAGTTTAGAGCTGAGGTTTCTCACTGTGAGCTCATCTCTCCTTCAGTGCTTAATGAGACAATTCTAAGCTCTAAAAGCTGCCAGAAAATTGGTATCAGGGACTTTTCTGCACTTTGGTTGGCAAATACTCACAAAGGCATAAAACTGGGTTTGGAGCGGCTGCTCTCCATTGTTTCCCATGGCTGGGCACTCAGGGTTAATTAATTCCCAATTGGAGAGCTCCGTGGTGAAATGCAGGGCTGGTGTGTGAGCACAGGGCAGCACCTCTGCAAATTCCATCCAAAATAAAGTGCTGGAAATAAACCCATCCCGTGATTTTAACCTCTCTGGTGTGAGATGCCATTTTGTTGCCACCACACAAAACGATTGCAGCTCATCAACAGAGTGGCTGTGTCAAGGAGGACTCGAATTCCCTGGAAAGAAGTGGCTTTTCCAAGCTCCAAGTGTCGTGGTTTGAAAGCAAAACGAGTGAGAGGCTCCAACTCAGAAATACAATTTAATAGGAAGAAGAAGAAAAAAAAGGTAAAATAAAATAAATGCAATAATACAAAAGACCACTGACAGAGTCAGAATACAACCTGAGTGGGATGACAGAAGCAGTGATCCCACAGAAAGGTCTGGTAGCTCTGATCCTCTGGGAATCCAGTGGGTAAGGTCCCCTGTACTGTCCCAAATCCCAGATTATATCCAGGTGGGAATGCTTGGCTCCTCCCCCTGGGCAGAGCATCTCACAGTGGGATAATGAGTCCTACAGGGGGTCCTTGATGGCCCATTGAAGAGAGAGAACTCCCGAGGGAGTTACCTGTGAGTCATGCAGCAGGCCATTGGCAGAAGACCCATTAGCAGATGACCCATTAACAGAAGACACCCTTACAGGAGACACCTTAACAGAAGAGGGAGGGGGAAATCTGGAAGAACACTGCTCCAACAATTGGTTTCAACAGTTCATGAAGATGGTGACAGAATACTTTGTGCATATCTTATCCTGCAACCCAGGACACCAAGGAACGTGTGGGGTGGAGGTGCTGCTGATGGTGGCAAAGCCCTCAGGAGGAGCCCAGACAAGGAAATACAAATCCTTGCCTGTTGCTCTGATTTTTCAGCCTTCTGATTGCTTCCCATTTTTATTGGAGCTTTTTCACACTTGTAACAAAACCAAAAACTAATGTTTTTTTAAATAACACGTTCCTTCCAGGGGGAAGGACAAATTGATAGACTGCTGGTTTGACCAGTGGGGTCTGAGCGGTGTCAGCCTCGTTCCCCCAGTCGCTGGTCAAAGTCCAAACTCTATTTAAACCCTGAATCTAAAAATAAAGTTCTTCTTTCTCATCTCACATCCTGATGGGTGAGTGTGGTTCTTTTGCTGTCCTCTTGAGACACTTGCCCAGGGGAGGGTTGGATGCAGGTAAAAGAAAAAGAGGAATTTTCTGGTCTGGCCTGGGGTAATTTGGGGTCATGGGGACAGGAGCAGCTCCCTGGGTCCCAAATCCAGGGATGAGCTCCAGAATCCAACACAGAGGTGGGGAACTGGTGTGGTTTGGTTGGTGGGACACCTCCCCAGGGACTCAACTGCCACCTGGGGCAAGGTGTGGCTCAATCTCCAGGTCTGGGAGACGACTCAGGAAGGATTTCTTCATGGAAAGGGTGCTCAGGTATGGGAAAGGGAGGAAGGGGTGGAGTCCCCATGCCTGGAGGTGTCCAAGGAAGGCCTGGAGGTGGCCCTGAGGGCTCTGGGCTGGGGACAAGCTGGGGATCAGCCACAGCTTGGCCTTGGTGATCCTCGAGTTCTTTTCCAACCTCAGTGATCCTGTGGCTGGGACGTTGCACAGATGTCCCCATCCCTGCCACTGCTTTCCCTGCCACCAGCTATGGATTGTGCTGTGAATCCCTGACTTTTCCTTGGTAAAACAGGCTCCAGCCTGCAGGCAGCCCCTGATCCAGGGACAGGGACCCCTCCACCTGCCCCTCTGCTCCCAGGAGCCTGCAGGGAGAAGGGAACACCAGCAGAGCTCCCCTGGGCACAGCACTTGTCCATTCCTGCATTAAAAATCATTCAGACTGGGACAAGCGATCTCTGCAGCAGGCACAGAAAACTTTGGGTTTAGCCTCAATTCATCTCCTCACTGCAGCTGAATTCCACATCTTTATTCCAGCAGAGAGGGCAAAAATCCCTCCTGGGCAGTTCAGACACAAGCCCAGTGTGCTGGAGGTGCTTTTCCCCTTCCCACCCTCCTGCAGATCTGGCTCTTCCCATGGAGCCCGGGCTGGGCTGAGGCTGCTCCTGGGAGACTTGGGGCTATTCTTAGCCCAGGGAAGGAACGGCGCTGTCACAACATGGAACAGGGAATAAAGGAGCTAAAAAAAGGAGCTGGGGATGACTTCACTGGCATTTTGCCTCGCAAGTTCATATTCATGTTGGAAAAAGTATTTGTTTGCCTTGTCAGCCTATTGATCGGAAAGAATCGAATCGATAGCGAAAAGAATCAAATCCAATTAAACTTAATCAACTGCCCGGGATCCAGGAAAGTGGCATTTCAGGGAGGAGGGCTGAAATCCATGGTTATTGGATTCTGAAGGCTTGAAGGTTGCGGATTTGGACGCGGGGAGACGTTTCTGCTGTTTTCCCTGGAGAAGCAGTGTCAGGCAGGGTGAGGACTGGGGACCACTGGGGTCACTGGATCCATCCCTCTGCTTTCCAGCAGGACACCCAGCCATGCCCTGCCCCCCCAGGGAGGCTGCAGAATTCCAGCTGTACCTCTGTCCTGGGTGACTTTGTGATGTTTGTATCCCCAGCTGTCTGTTCTGGTTGTGTTGGATGTTGTGTTCTGCCCCTTCCAGACTGGTCCTGAGAGCAAAGCAGGGAGAAAGAGAAGCAGTGAGGGGTTTGTTTGCAGGAACTGCTCTGCCTCCTCCACATTCCACTCCTGGACTGTGCTGTCTGCAGCATGGACAGACAGCGGGACAGAGATCTCTGTGCTTTTAGTTAGTTTAGCTAGCTGAGCCAGAGAAGTTCCCTGGATTGTGTTTTTTCCTTTTTCTTGAGACTGTTTAAACCTGTCCTGGACTGAAAACCCAGAAGAACACCCAGAGCTCACACCTGCAGCTCACCAGGGCTCAGGACAGCATTTTCCAGCACCAGAAACTGATAGGGACTGTGAGGGACTGATAAGAGACTGGGCGAGCTGAGCTACACCCACAGCAAGGACTTTCTGAGTTTGCCATCTCTCTTCGGAGCAGCGAGAGGTTTTGTTTCATATTATTCAATTTTTATGCTTGTCGGCACTTTGTTTGTTAAATAAAATTAAAATAAATTAAATAAATTTTCCTCTTTTCCCTGAGGAGATTTTTTTTCCTGGACCAGTTGGGAGTGGGGCTGCTTGAATTTGCCTTCTGGACAGACCCCATTCCAAGGTTTCCTCCCAAATCTGCCCTAAACCAGGATAACATCCCATAGAACCACAGAGACCTTGAGGTCAGAAAAGAGCTCCAAGACCATCAACTGCAACTGGATTTGCTGATGTTTGTGAGAAAACCCAGAGCAAAGACTTCCCTTGGTGCTCCCAGGAGCTGTGTCCTGCACGCTCAGCAGATCCCAAGTGTCACCCCTGGCTGTGGAGCAGAGCTGGACAGAAAACCCTAATTTTTTTCTAATAGCAGAAATAAAAACTCTATTTATACAATGAAGCTATTTTAACTTTATACATATGGTATTTATCGTAATACTTGAGAAAAGGCAACAATATAATATGTATTTATAACAAATAATATTATAATATATAATAATATCATATCATATTATATAATAATAAATTATAATAAATTATAATAATATATAATAATATATAATAATATAATATATATATATATAATATATAATAATTTACAATATGTATTTATAACAAACACATCCAGAGATTCCTTCCTCAGGGCTTTCAGCAGTATTGGAATCCTTCCCTAATGAGAGGATGATCCTTGGACATTTTGCTTTCAGAAAAATGAGCTGGAGGAAGCTGAAGCCAAAAGTTGAAACAAACCCCAACCAAATCCTGGGGGGGCATAAGGAAAAAAAAAAATTCTCCTTTAACTTTTCCTCCCTCTCCAAATGTCCCACGTGTCTCCTGCTGGTGACAGGTCAGCTCAGCTCAGAGCAGCCACTTCTGGAGGAGCAAAAATAGGCCACACTTAGTTAAGAGCAATTTAGACATGACCTTGTTCCTGGTGCAAATGAAATCAAATCCTTTCAGAAATCTGTTAACTGCTGGTGAGTGACTCTGGGGAAGAGCTGACATCTCCCAACCTAACCTATTTTTGAGTCTAGACATGCCAGATGTGTCCTGCCTCTGGTTCCTTGAGTTATTTTCTGCTACTCAGGGATGTATTACAGCATCTGTGACAAGCTACAGTGGATGAGATCAGTGAAATTCCGGGACTCTCCACATGATTTATGGATATTAGCAAGGCTCTCTTAAGTGATTTACTCTCATCCAACCTGCTGCTCAGAGCTCAGTCCTGCAGCCCCAGCGAGCGGATTTCCAGGGAAAAGGCTGCTCCTTCCATCCTCACAGCACAGTCACAGAATATCCCAAATGGGAAAGGATCCACAGGGATCAATGAGTCGTTTTCCAGGGAAAAGCTCCATTCCCACAGCACAGTCACAGAATATTCCAAGTGGGAGAGAGTTCACAAGGATCAATGAGCTGTTTTCTAGGGAAAAGCTTCATTCCCACAGCCCAGTCACAGAATATCCCAAGTGGGAAAGGATCCACA
>JANPWX010000670.1:95928-109517 GCA_024734555.1 Trochalopteron elliotii
GATGATCAGAACCTGATCATCATACTCCAGCCCAAAGTATGGACTTGGGTGCTGAAATTCCACCTGTTTAACATAAATATTCTATATAAAATTAATTACAAGTGAAGGTCTCCCCTCAGGGACAGGGGATGGGCTCAGGCTTCAATTAGGACCAGGACATTCAGAAGGAAAAAATATTCTGCCTTCATTTGCTCCAAAGATTTGTGAGGAAAACAGGAGATGTGTTACATGTTTTTTGCCTTTAAAAGTAATTTTCTGGCCAAAACATCAGAAATAGATTTAAAAGGTGTTTCTCTTGTTCAAAAGCAAGAAGGACAAACCTGAACCAGCCTGGTACAGAGAGAAAAAGACATTTCCATGTACCTAATGCAAGTTTTCTGTTCTTTTCAACTCTTTTACTAAAACAGGTCAAAATTTTAATGGAGAATTATTTTTTTTTAAAAGAAAAAGCAAGTCTTTCACATTAGAGCTGTTGTGTAAGGTTCATCCCAAAGCTTGACCTCATGCAGGGAACTCAGTGCCTGCTCCTGGTGTGTCTGGAGCCCTCACACAGCTGGGAATGCCACAAACACTGGGAATAACAAAGCACAGGAGTGGGGAACAGGCAGCAGAAATTCCCTCCTGCCCACATAAATTCATGAATTGTTATAAATGCATATTATAACGTTGGCTTTTTGCAAATATTAATATAAATGCTATGTGTATAATGTTAAAATAACTGTTTTTATTTCTATTATTAACAGAAAAACTTAAACATAGCAGTAATAGTAGCTAATGTAGTTATGAGTGAACTGTCTGTTTAGTCAGGATAACATCCAGTGAACATGTGATAAAGACCCTACTATTAATATGCCAACTATCAGCATCTACCATCTAAAAAAAAGTATAGACCAAAGCCCAAACTAAAAGTAATAATAAAACCACAGCCATGAAACATGCACGCTCTAAAAAAACAAGCCCAAAGAAAGGCCATACTAAGCTAATTCCTAAAAAAACATGAATATGCATAATAGTCTATAAATATGCAACAAGCTAATGTAACAAAAACATATTTAAAGAACATCTCCAAAGATGACAGGCATGCTCTTAGCTGAGTGCCAAGCACCCGGCCATTTTTAACCTTTTACTTTATTTCTATCTCCTATTATCTTTTTATTAAACTTTTCAAATTTTACCAAGAAAGTGAAGGTCATTTTTTCACATTTAATTACAGGTGGGCAGGAGCAGAAGGGAGGCAGGCCCAGGCCCAAGGCCGCTCCCGCTCAGCAGGCCGGGACCTCATTTTCCTCTTTCCCTGATTACAAACAAATCCCCTTTTAAAAGACTGGCGGATCTGGTTCTGCTCTTGGTTTTTAATCATCCTTTTAATCTCCCTGATTACCTCAGGGCCTCTTTGGTTGGGGCTGGGGATGGAGGAGGAGGAGGCCACCAACGCCACGGCTTAAGGCACAAAGGAGACACAGGCCCCACAAATCCGGGTCCTCCATGAAGAGCAGATTTGTGTCTGGATAAAGGACTGGTGCCTTGGGAGGGCAGAACTGGAACAGAGACTGCACAGAGCTGGAGAATAAAGTAGAGATTTATTGAACGGCATTTAGCATACAACTTGGGCAGGACAAGAGCCTGGCCAGGGCTACACCCAAGGTGGACCCAAAATGGTCAAAAAATGGTCACAAAATGGTCACAAAATGGACAGAAAATGGACAAGCTGTCACAAGGTCTTACATTTTTGTAAGAATCACAGAATGTGTAGGTTGGAAGAGACATTCAAGATCATCAAGTCCAACCCAGCCCTAATACCTCAACTAGATCAAGGCGTCAAGTGCCACATCCAGTCTTTTTTTAAACACATCCAGGGACGGTGACTCCCCAGGAAGACTATTCCAGTATTTAATCACTCTTTCTGTTTTGGTCCATTTGCACATTGGGGTTTAATTTTCCAGTTACAGCTTCAGGTTGTGAGGTCCCATCCTTCTTGTTCCTCCCTTCAGTCCAACGTTGTTTGTTCTGCATGTGGCTCTGCATCCAACTCCTGCACGTGGAAAGGTGCAGGGGCTGCTCAGGCAAGGAAATGTCCCTAAAAATTCCCAAATTCACCAGCAAAACCCATATGAGGAGTTCCACATGGCTGCAGTTCCCAGTGCTGTCCATGATCCCACAGCGAGCTCTCCTCGGTGCTCCTGCAGCATTAATTTTGCAGGACTACATGGATTTGGGAAAGAATTTCCCGTGATGCTGTCAGATCCTCTCTACCTGGGGTTTCTGAGAATAAAAACCCTGCTTGCTTATAAATTTGTGATGGGATGGAATTCCAAAGCAGGAAGTCTTTCCTTCCTCCTGAAGCAAACAGAGTGGATGAACCTCTCTGGGTTATGGTGCTTCTCAATATCCTGGTGTTTTAGGGTAACTTTATGATGCTTGCATCTTTAATTGTCTGTTTTGTCTGTGCTGGATATTGTGTCTTGTACTTTTAAGACTGGTTCTGAGAGTGAAGGAGGGGTGGAGGAGCCTGCAGTTTGTTTTGCAGAAAACTGCCTGACTCCTCCACATTCCTCCTGCCTCTCTCTGTCCTCCACGTTCCTGTTCCCCTCTCTGTGTCTGTCTGAAGCACAGACCAGCAACAGGACAGAGATCTCTTCTGCTTTTAGTTAGTTTAGCTAGCTAAAGCAAAAAAAGCTTCCTAGACTGTTTTTTTCTCTTTTTCTTAAGACTAGTTAAACCTACTCCAGACTAAAAAAACCCAAAAAACCCACCAAAAATTCACACCTACAACCCACCAGAGCCTAGACCTCCAGAACTAATAAAAGACTAAGCAAATTAAACTACCCACAACAGAAAACTTTCTAAATTTACCATCTCACTTCAAAGCAACAAAAAGTTTTATTATTTCATATTATTCATTATTTATACTTGTAAGCACTTTATTTATTAAATAAATAGTTTTTTCTGCTTTGCTCCAGAAAAGTTCTTTCTCAAACCAATTTTAAAAAAAAGCCGTTTAAGTTTACTTCCCCAAAAAAAAAAAAAAACCATTCAAAAGTTTTCTCCCAAATTTACCCTAAACCAAAACACTTGGGAGGAGAGGAGAGCACAACACTGGGGCTGGATCTGCTGCTGGTTTGGGATCTGCAGGTCGGGCTCTGAGCCGTGGGGACAGTCCAGGACACCCTCCCAGTGCCTCCCTCTGGATTCACACCCAGCAGCCACAGCCCCTGCAACCCAACCACATCCTCCAGCACCATTCCAGGGGCCTTTCCAAGTGATCTCCTGGCTCTGCCATTCCTCAATTTGGCACCTTCATAGTCGCCATCATGTTTTAAAATACAGCTTGGAAACACCAGCAAGGCCAAAACCATGGAGGATCTCACAACAAGAGACAAATTTTCTGACAAAACTCCCCCCAAAAAATGCCACCTCCTGGCTCCCTTGGCCAGGGCTAGCCACCCCTTCCCTCCTTTTCCTGGCACACTCCTGCCCTGATGGATGCTGAGGATGAGGCTCACAGCTCTGCCAAACCCTATTCCCATGGGATGTGCTCCAGTGAAATTACCAAAGAGAATAAAACCCAGACCTCTAAAGGCAAAATTCTGAAGTTCTCTACGGGGGAGTTTTCAAAGTGAAGCCACTTCCCTTCAAATTCCTTTTGTGTGGAAAATTTTGCTAATTTTTTTATTATTATTTATTTTTTGCTATCCAAACAAAATGTTGTCCCATATTTTAGACCAGTTTCCTTTTGGGAAGTCCTAGAAAAAAATGCCCATGGTGAAAGCAGAGCCCTGGCTGAAGGAGATGGGGTCTCTTCTGGCCAGGATGCTCCAGGAGAACTCCCGGGAGAGCAGATATGGATCCCTCAGTGCTGGATCCAGCGAAGGAACCACATTTTCCATGAGGAACTCCACCTTGGGAAGCAAATTCAGGCCCCTCTCTAATAATCCCAAGCCTGTGCCCACAGCAGAGGCACATTTGGGGCACATTTGGGGCACATGTGGGGCTTTGTGCCACTTCCTCACTCCAACAGTGTCCCAGCACCAGCCTGGGGAATGTCACATCCCGTTTGCTCATGGATGACCCGACCAAAGCAGCCCCAGCTGGCCCTGGGCTGAGGCATTGGCATTGAGGTTTTATTCCCAGCCCAGCAGATGGAAAATGGGAAGAATCCTTCAGCCTGGAATAAAGGCAGTGCCTCCTGCAAACCCCACAGATCCCCAGGGCTGGTTCCAGGCTTTGGGAATGCACAGAGTCCAGCACCAGCCTGGCACTAATTATCATCCTCCACACTTAAATCATCAGCTTTGCTCATTTGGCTTCCAGAGAAATTGTTGTTTTAATGGGAACTGGAGGTGCTCAGCACATTCCAAACATAAATCCCAGACTGTTTTGCACCAAAGTGGGATGAGTGAGGTCTGTGGGGGCCTGTGCAGCTCCTCCTGCTCTGCAGCAGGTGATAAACATTGCTAATTAAAATAGTTTATAATTGTCTCGGAAAGGTTAAAAATGCTGGAGCACAAAATTTGGACTTTTCCTGACTAAACTGTACTTTTCTCCCCCGGCTCCCCGGGCTGTCTCCATGGCTACCAGGAGATTGCTGGGCTGCTAATTGATTTCCAGGAAGGGATGATTAATAAAGAGCAACAGAGTCTCCCTCTTTGGCAGGGCACCTCTCCCAGCAGCCTCTTCCTTTTCCTCTGGGAGCTCCTGGACTGCGGAGGCAGATCCAGGCTGTGCCATAAATCCCACCCCTATAAACACCTGGAATCCCCCCCAGCCTGCAGGGATGAAATGGATGAGAATCCTTCACCCAGGACGGCTCCTGCCTCCAAAAATGGAATTATGGCTGATGGAAAAGAGATTGGATCCGAGCCCCGCGCTCGTCCCATTAATCCGTCACACTCACCTTGCCATGGATTAAATTGCATTCCTGGAAAGCAGAGCCCTGGGTGTCAAAGCAGCCCAGAGAGAAAATGAATTGTCCTCTGCTTCCTCCCTGAGCCTCGAGCCAGCCAGGCATGGAGGGGAAGCTGCACCTCCAAGACAGCCAGGCATGGAGGAAAGCTCATCCTGCTATCCCTGCCCCTGACATCCCTGACCCTGCCATCCCTGTGCCCTGATATCCCTGCCCTGCCATCCCTGTGCCCTGCCATCCCTGCCCTGCCATCCCTGCCCCTGCCATCCCTGTGCCCGGCCATCCCTGTGCCCTGATATCCCTGTGCTCTGCCATCCCTGTGCCCTGCCATCCCTGTGCCCTGCCATCCCTGCCCCTGCCATCCCTGTGCCCTGCCATCCCTGCCCTTGCCATCCCTGACTCTGCCATCCCTGTGCCCTGATATCCCTGTGCCCTGCCATCCCTGCCCTGCCATCCCTGTGCCCTGCCATCCCTGTGCTCTGCCATCCCTGTGCTCTGCCATCCCTGTGCCCTGCCATCCCTGTGCTCTGCCATCCCTGACCCTGCCATCCCTGCCCTGACATCCCTGCTCTGCCATCCCTGTGCCCTGCCATCCCTGCCCTGCCATCCCTGCCTTCCCTGCCCCTCAGACTTTACACCCTGGTGTAAATTTCCTGCCTCAACTTCCTTTGATTCCAGCTCCAAATCCCCCCTGCACACCAGGAATGCTGCAGGGAGCAGCCCCTCCCAGGCCACCCAAGGGGGTGTGAGCCCCCAGGGGAGAGCCCCTAAAACAGCTCTTGGTGTGAAAAACGAGCTCCACTCTCTTAGAGAATTTTATAAGTTTAATAAAAAATAAAAACAGACAATTGGGAGACAGGAAGGCAAAAGTATCTCGGCCAAGGGTGCTTGGCACAAGGCTAGCCAGCATCACCCACACCCTTTCAGATTTCTATTTTTAAGGATCCTGGTGTTACATATTCAATGGACCTTAATAAATGGTTGAACATTCTTTTCAAGTTTTTATCTTTTTCAAGTATCCCCAATCATCTTATCTGATAGATTTATTTGTGGGTGGCTCCACTCTGTCTGGTAACATGGGTCTCATAAATCTTTCTCTTGAGGTTTTTTGGTTATTTTCATTTGGATAAGCAAACAGAAAGTTAGCAGTCTTTTATGCGGGGTTACAGGGTGACAACCACCCCCCCCCCCACCTTCTGGCTTGGTCAGTTTAGATGTTACAAAGAAGAAAAAAAATAAAAAACAACCAACAGTCTTTTTACTATTAACCCTCTGATACAATCAAAAATTATACATTCATCACCTTTCTAAACTCTACTAATAAAACACAGTACCGTATACATATACATACATATACATATAGCATTCATGTTAATATTTGCAAAAAGCCAACTTTATAATATTCATTTATAACATTGGTAAAATAAGGCAAAATCAAAAGGTGTTTTTGGGTCCCTTGCTGGTTCCTCTGGAGTTCCTGTGAGATGGGGATGGAGATCAATCCAAATAAAGGATGAAGGAGCTGAGCTGAGCTGGGCTGGGCTGTACCTCAGCCAGCACAAAGCCATGGCATTATTGATGCCACATCCTCAGCGCTCCTGCAGTGATTAAATAATTACAGGGAGAGGTTAAAAATCACTCCAAACAAGCAGAATTTTTAAGCTCTCCCTCCTCCCTTACCTGCGCTGGCTGTGAGGATTTTTTTTTTTAAATCATGGATTTTGGAGAAAGTTGGCAAAAATGAAGTATGGCAGCAGGATAAATAGTGTTTTTGCAAGAGAAGCAAAGCACATTTGGGCTGGTTTGGGCGAAGAGCAGTGGGTGTAGCTGGGACCTCAAGCAGGGAAGTGCAGTCATGGGATCTCCTGACTCTGCCATTCCTCAAACCTTGTGGTACATTAATATTTCCCATTAAAAAAAAAAATACAGCTTAGGAATAGCAGCAAGGCCAAAACTCTGGAGGATCTCACAGCAAGGGACAAATTTCCTGACAAAACTGAATATTCCTGGATAAAATGGGTGATTTCCAACAGCCACTGGGGAGAAAGGGCCCATGGGGAGGGATCCTGGCTTCCAGGATGTTTGAAAACTATTAGTCAACAACTAATTAATAAAGAACTTCTGGAGTGGCAGATTGTGGCAGAGCATTCCCTGAGCACATCTCTGCTGCTCACATATTAAATGGATAAATCACTTTTTTCCTAAAGAAGACCTTTTAGACCTGCTCCAATAAAGAAATTTTCTACACTGAATAAATAAACATTTACAGCAACTTCTTTTCCACAACATTTTTATGCACAACTCCACCTGTGAGCTGCAAAGGCAGTTCCAAAAGGAATTCCATGCTTATGTGGGAGGAAAACAGCAACTTCCTGATAAACCCATGGAGCAGCCAGGCTGGGATGAACGGAACACTCAGGTACTGATCCAAACCAAAACATTTCTGGGGAATTTAGGAACTGGAATTTGACCCTGATTTCCTTTTCAAAAGGGAAGGAACACTCAGGTACTGATCCAAACCAAAAGGTTCTTGGGAATTTAGGAAATGGAACTTGACCCTGATTTCCTTTTCAAAAGGGAAGGAACACTCAGGTACTGATCCAAACCAAAAGGTTCTTGGGAATTTAGGAAATGGAACTTGACCCTGATTTCCTTTCCACCCACCACAAAAGGGAAATAAAGAGGGAAAAATGAGAATGTGCTCACTGCTACCCTTCAACTTGTTCATTTCTCATGGACCCAACTTTTGCTGTCGGGTTCCCTGGCAAAGGAAGTCCCCAAAAAGGTGACTCCAAAAGCCGAATGCTGGGCCGGCTGGGCCAGGTTTTTTTTGTTGCCCAGCTGGAATTTTAACTCACTTTTCCTGAATTCAGGCTGCTGTTGGTGCCCTGAGGCCGGCGAGGACTCGGCTCCTGGGGATTCCTTGTCCCAGTGGCCCCAGGCTCTGCACTGGGAGCCCCGGCCCTGCTCCGGCTGGGAGAGGAGAATATTCCAGGCACGACGCGCAGCCAAGGTCAGGGCAGGCTCAGTGCAGCGAGGGATGTGATGTGTGTTCAAATTTCCCTGATTAGATCCCAACGACATCCTCGGGATGGATTTATCCTCCCAAATCTCCTCGTCTGGGAGCCAGGAAGGTGCTGCCCCGGCCAGGGGGGTCAGGGCAGAGGCAGCTCTGCTATCTGCAATTCACACCTTTTTTATCTGCCTGCTGATCACCCACAGGCTGCCAAAAACTTCCCTTGCTTTGCTCTCAGCCCTTCCTCCGCCAGCTCGGGGCTTTCCCTTGGATTTTCTCCCAGGCTGGAGGGTTCAGGGGGTCCCCTGGCAGCGCGGGGCAGCTCTGATAACCCCTTATCACCGCCGGGGTTTAGGCGCATCAGCAGCACAGAAATTAAAACCAAAAAATTAAACCAGAAGGCTTTTAATTACATTTTCCTAAATATTCCTGTGCCGCAGCGTGGGGAGAGGCACTGGCAGGGAAGGTCAGGGGCAGGAGGGAGCAGAGCAGCAGCTCTTGGCCCGGGGGCTCTGCCCTGGGGATGGGGCAAAGGACCTCCCAAAGCTCTGCCACACCAGGCAAGGAAAACCCAAACACCACGGCAGAAAGCCGCGGATCTTGCACAGGCACAGCGAAGTGGTTTTGCTTTAATTAGATTTTCTGCAGCTCCAGGGACGCTGGGGGCCCATTCCAGTCTCTGCTGTGACACAAGGAAACAAAGCAGCTCCACGCCTCCATCTCCACAACGAGAGCACAGGAGTTCCAAACAGCAATTCCCCTCCCCACAATCCATGAGACATGGGAGGAATGGGATGTTAAACACGGATTTGGACATTTTTAAATGGCCTCAGGTTCAGATGCTCCACAGCTCCTGCTTTTCATCCCACAAATAATCCAAGGACGCTTCAAATGGGGGCTGCTGATGGCTGAGATTCACTCAGCATCTCCTCCTGCCCCATCCCTGGGATGCTGCAGGCTCTGTCCAGCATTTCCTCCATCCCTGGGGTGCTGCAGGCTCTGTCCAACAATTCCTGCTCCATCCCTGGGGTGCTGCAGGCTCTGTCCAGCACCTCCTGCTCCATCCCTGGGATTCTCCAGGCTCCCTTCTGCCCCTCCAGCTCCCTGTTTGCCTTCTCACTGCACCAAACCTCCACAGCTTCTCCTTCCAGCACCACCTGGTGTCCTCCTGGCATTTTTGGCTCCTTCAGGGGGTGGTCGGGTGTTTTTGTGGAGCTGGATCCATCTGCTGCCCCCAGGAACAGTTGTGTCACTGGGTTTGGGGACAGGGAAGCACAGCGATGAGCAGGGAAGGGCCAGGGGTGCCCCAAGGCCAGAGCTCTGCCCCAAACAACCCTTTTAGGATCCCAAATTCTTTGTGATTTTAGGAAACCCCAAGCACACTCCAGCAGTCACCTGCCATGGCAAACACCCTCAATGTCCTGAGCTCCTTCCAGAGAGCTCCACCTTCCTGCAGGGCTGGGAGAGCCCCTGGGTGCTGCTCCCCCTCCCTGCCTCTCACCTGAAGCTGAAATCCTGCCTCCATACTGAGCCCAGAACCATTTCAACCCAGGGGATTCCCAGGAAATCAGCCAAAGTCATGGAATTCTCTCCAGAAACCCGGATTTCCTGGTCTGGTCCCAGGCGGGAGCACCCAGCAGGACCTGGCTGCTCCTGTCCCAGGCTCCAGGGCTGTGGGAGCACCCCTGGGATCCCCAGGCCAACCCCAAATCCCTCCCAGGGCTGCTCCTCACCCCACTCCAGCAGTGCCTGCAGTGGGGGCAAGCTGGGGAGAGCAGGGAAGGGGATGGCACCGGGCTGCCCCACTTCAATGCTATTTTTGGGAGCATTCCCTAAAATCTGGGACTATGGCACGATCCCTGAGGCTTCCCCACATCCAGGATTTCACCACACCCATCCCACCACTGCTGACCCTCAGCTGTGCTGGGGTTATTTTGCTTTAAAACTACAAAAAAAACACCCCTAATTTTAATATATTCAGGGAGAGCTGTAACTAAATTTCCAGAGCTCCCACATACAAGGGTGTCTATTCAAGTGAGACAAAGTTGTGCAATTCAAAACCCATTTCTTCCCAAAATTCCTTCCCAAAATGCTCAAACAGTGGCCACATCCCTACAACATGACAGAGTTTCAGTGCAGAACCATTGTCCATTTGGAATTAAATCACTCACAGTCATTAAACCTCCCCATTTTATCCACACAATCCATTGAAAGGCGGCATCAAAAGGACCCAAATTTGGTTCAGAATCGTTCTGGACAAGCTCCAAGTGTGGTGAGGTTTGTGTTGCCTCTCTGGAGGTGGCAGTTTCTCAGCCCTGGAATGGCAAATGAAGAGCATAACCTTGTTTCAGGAGGTTTTTTTCTGCAGGTTTTAAATAGCCTGGCAGGAATGCAGCCCTGCAGCTCCTGAATACCAATGCACAGCTCTGCACCTCCTCAGGGCTCAGCAGAGCCTCAGGGCCCAGCACCTTCCCATTCAGCTGAAATCAGATTTCAACCAAACTGCCACAACCCACTCAAATTTACCCAGATTAATCAAATTCTTTGCCCGTTTTCTGTTTCAAAATTAAAGAAAGCCGTGGTTGCCTAAAATAACCCCAGAAAAGGCAGCTGTGCAGCAGCCTCTCATTTTCCCATTTTCCTTGGTATAATCATGGGAACCCAGACTGGTTTGAGTTAGAAAGGACCTTAAAACTCATTTATTCCACCCTGCCAAGAGCAGTGACAACGTCCACTGTCCCAGCACGCTCAAAACCTGGCCTGGGACATTTCTGGGATCCACAGCCTCTCTGGGAATTCAGTTCCAGGGTCTCCCCACCCTCCCAGAGAACAATTCCTGCTTGGCATGGAGAAGCCCCTGTAATTAGGGCTCAGGTGATGCCTTGAGTTTTACCTTTCCTGTATTTCAGGTTCTGTGCTGCCCAGGGGTGCAGCTCTGAGCTCACAGTCAGTGTCACTCAGCTCTGCACACAGCAGGGACACAAAACAAATCCTTTTCCTGCTGCACACCAAGGACAACTTTCAGCCCCAAAAGCACAAACAAGGCTGGGCTGGAGGGAGGAACAAGAAGGATGGGACCTCACAGCCTGGAGCTGGAACTGGACAATTAAACCCCAAGATGCAAATGGACCAAAACTTAAAAAAGTGTGAGACCTGGTGACCGTTTGTCCATTTTGTGTCCATTTTGTGACCATTTTGTGTCCATTTTGTGACCATTTTGTGCCCATTTTGTGTCCATTTTGGGTCCATCCTGGGTGTTGCCCTGGTCAGGCTCTTGCCCTGCCCAGGGTGGATCCTTAAAGGCCTTTTAATAAATCTCTACTTTATTCTCCAGTCCCTGTCCCAGCTCAGCCTTCCCAAGGCATCACAGGTTTGATGGACGTGGGACAAAGGGACAGCCCTTCCCTGGGCAATTACAACTCAGTCCTTCATGGGCTGCGGTTTTATCTTAAAAGATTTGTCTTTATCGCTTGATTTTTGTGTGAACATGAAGGAAATGAAGCCCCTCCCAGCTCTGCAGTGAATCCTGGGGACACAATCCCTGCTGGGGGAGCCCCCAAACCTCCCTGCCAGGGGCCCTGAGCCACAACTGCAGCACCTCCAGCAGGGAAAGGCACCAAAAATCCCCAAATCCAGCAGGGAAAGGCACCAAAATATCCCCAAATCCAGCTGGGAAAGGCACCAAAAATCCCCAAATCCAGCTGGGAAAGGCACCAAAATATCCCGAAATCCAGCTGGGAAAGGCACCAAAATATCCCCAAATCCAGCAGGGAAAGGCACCAAAATATCCCCAAATCCAGCTGGGAAAGGCACCAAAAATCCCCAAATCCAGCAGGGAAAGGCACCAAAATATCCCGAAATCCAGCTGGGAAAGGCACCAAAAATCCCCAAATCCAGCTGGGAAAGGCACCAAAAATCCCCAAATCCAGCAGGGAAAGGCACCAAAATATCCCGAAATCCAGCTGGGAAAGGCACCAAAAATCCCCAAATCCAGCTGGGAAAGGCACCAAAATATCCCGAAATCCAGCTGGGAAAGGCACCAAAATATCCCCAAATCCAGCAGGGAAAGGCACCAAAATATCCCCAAATCCAGCTGGGAAAGGCACCAAAAATCCCCAAATCCAGCAGGGAAAGGCACCAAAAATCCCCAAATCCAGCTGGGAAAGGCACCAAAATATCCCCAAATCCAGCTGGGAAAGGCACCAAAAATCCCCAAATCCAGCTGGGAAGCTGAGCCAGCACTGCCAGGGTGAAAAATTCCTCATGCTCAGACACCCATCAGAGCCAGGAGAGGCTTTGAGGTGTGCAGAGTGGCCTGAACCAGGGATGGGATCGTTTCTTTTGTGGTAATTAATGACATTAATTGATCTATTGGGCATGATTACACCTAATACCTGCTCCTGAAAGGAATGAACCTTTCCATTCTGAGGAAAGCCCAGAGCCCTGCACGCCTGCATGCAACTACACCTGAACACAGAGCCCGTGGGGGAAGAAATCCTCCTTGTTTAAAGTGGCACATGGAGTTAAAAACCCACAATTTCTCCTCTCCCTGCAAAGCCCAGCAGCCTCCAGGCCACAGCACCCAACTCCCCCCACTCTGCTCCGTGCTAATCAAATGAAAACACTCAGCTTGAACAGGGAAAAAAATGACATTTTTTTTTCACCTGCTGGTTGTCCCCCAGCCAGATAAACCCTCCAGATCTCTTCCTTGGGAGACAAGCCAAATAATAACAATAATCCAAAGCAACACTTCCATTCTTCCCATTTAATCAGCTCAGTTTTGCCCTCAGAGCCATCCCCAGACAAGCAGTGGGGCTTTTTAATGGATGCTTAATATGTCAAAGCCGTGTATTCTTAATTAAAACAGCGAGTTTGACATCCTGGGTGATCCACTACCCACACATCTGACTAATACGCTGTCTCCAGACCAGCTGAAGAGATAAAACCTCACAAAAATGATAAAAGCAGCTTTTTTTATTATTATTATTGTTGTTGAAATCCAAGCACAAAAGAGATTTAGCTAAAGCTGGACAGTAAAAACCCATTATTGGTGTCTCCCATTGGGCTTTTCTCGTTAGCGAGGTGGCCTCAGCCCAGCATTAATTGTGGAATTAAGGGTGCCAGGAGCAGCAGGAAAATCGAGTTTTTGCTTTTCCTCTGCCTTGGCAGTGTAAAACACAACTCTGAAACTGGGGGAATGGGGCACCAGTTTGCCCCTGGAAGGAAAAATCCAAATTCAGTTCCATGGGTGAGGTGCCATGAGCACACCCAGCTTCATCCCAAAATTCCTGCACAGATCAGGGATTTCAGCAGCCCAGGCAGTGGCAAGAATCCCCATTGATAAAAGATATTAATTATATACTAATATAGTTATATATTATATATTATATATTATAATTATATATTAGAATTGTGTTATCAATATAGAATTATGAATATAGAATTCTATAGAATTCTATATGAATATAGAGTTATAGAAATCAATATATATTATGATATAATATAAAATGTTATATATAATTATGGTGTATATGTAATTATATATCTACATTATATTTATATAATTATATAAATATTTTTATTATATATCATTATTAACATATTATTAACATAATATAATATTAACATATATACTGTAATATAGAGTAATACAGTGTAATGTAGTATAAT
>JANPWX010000670.1:109600-134398 GCA_024734555.1 Trochalopteron elliotii
CCTCTGATCAATATAATTTAATATAATATAATATAATATAATATAATATAATATAATATAATATAATATAATATATAATACAATATAATGTAATTTAATATTATGCTATTATATTGACATGAATATACTAATATTATATACTAATATTATATATGATATATATTATATCATATATTGTACCGGAAAAATCCAGTTTGTTTCATCAGCAGAATATTTTTTATCTGGAGGGGAAAAAAAAAACCAGGGGCTACAATAAGAGATGAAGTTCTGAGGAGAAGATGGAAAACCTGGATATCATTTATGGATCCCTGAGCTGTGCCAAGCAAAATTAATTTCTATTTTGTTTAATTATTTAATTTGCATTACAAATTTTAATAACGACTTTATTATTTATTTATATTAATTCATAATAAAATTTTATTTTTTATTTATAATAAAATTATTTTAAAGAAATTCTATTGTTTAATTTGTGTAACAAATTCCTTAATTTGTATTTCACCCCTGTCAACTCAGGGCTTCAGCTGCCACAGTAACAGAGGGCTGAGTTCTGAAAGGTCTGAGGGGTCGAAATATTTACTGGAAATAAATGGAATTTATTTATTATTTATTACAAAGGGGCGGAATTTTTTCCACCCCAGGAGAAAACCATCCCACAGGAAAAAACATCCACAAAATATTCCCAAAATTCCCACAGCCAGAAGGTTCCAGGCTCCATTTTCCAGCAGCTCTGTCAGTCCCACACCAGGGAACACCCATGGAGATGGGATTTATCTTCTGGAGGGTTTTCAGTTGAGATTTGGGCTGGAAAATTCCCTCTCAGAAGGACTGAAATGCCCATCCCAAATAAATATTCTCACCACAGCCAGGCAAATGGGAAGCCTGGATTAGTTTATCCTGCTGGAGACAACTCCTCTTGTTCTTGATGTCCATAATTACTTCTGTTTCTTTCTCATGGCTGATGAATTGTCTAATAAGATTTTTACTCATTATTAAATCAAGGAAAAAAAAAATGAAATCTGGACAACAGAGGAGCTGATTTTTCTGCTGAAAAAAGCATTTTAGGGCCATTTTAGGGAGATGTTCCAGGGGCTGGGAGAGCTGGGGGTGCTCATCTGGAGAGGAGAAGCTCCAGGGAGAGCCCAGAGCCCCTGGCAGGACCTAAAGGGGCTCCAGAAAATCTCATTCCAAGGGATGGAGGGACAGGACACAGGGAATGGCTCCCCACTGCCAGAGTTGGTGAATTAAAGAAAATTCAGAATTCTGAGGTGCCACCGTTGTCCCCAGTAATTTGTCTGAGCAGGAATGGGGAATCCACTGAAGGGAACAATTACCTGGGATGCCTCACTCAGGAAAACGAGGCAAAAGAACTGGAATGAATGTGAAAGAGGAGTTGCCAAGTGTTTAAAACCCTCTTTTTGCCTGAGTTTGTTTCTTTATGTGGGCTTGAGAGACTGTCTAGGCTGGCTTTGCTTGATTTGTTCCTTCTTTTATCCTTAAAATATCAGGAATGCCAATATTAGCCTGGTTTTTCAGCACGAGCCTTGAATTCTTTTTAAGCCAAGCCTTAAGGAGAGATGTTGGATTTTTAATAAAGCCTTCCTTCCTCTGAAATGTTAATTAGCATCTGAAGTGGAGAAATTAGGGAAAAAAAGGAAAAAAACCCAGCAAACCTTGATATTTCTCTCCCAACTTCCCTTTCAAGTCCAGAGTTTTCACTCCCTTTCTTCTTGAAACTTTATCTGCACACATTTTCCTCTGGTTTTTGTAGATCAGACACCTCAGAAGTTTAAAATAAATACAGTTCAGCCCCTGAAAGTCTCTTTTCAGATATCAATATCTCCCCCGTTATCTGCTCTCATTTAAGGGAGCTGACAGAACCCTTTTTGGAGATATTTAGAAATTAAATAAGCCAGTGAACACAATTCTCAATTTTCCCATGATTTTCCTCCACGGCCATTGACTGTCCCAGCCTCTTGCTTGGAACTGCACCATCAATTCTTGGAAAACCACCTTGGAGTTTTGGCCTTCCCAGCTGTGCTCTGCCCTTTTTGGGGACAGGGCAACTTAAAACAACTTTATTCACCCTAAAACCTCACTGTGGGACTTCCCAGCAGCAATGGGAACAACAAGAACCAGGATTGTGTCCTAAAGGAAAGGCAGAGGGGCTGACAGGTCCCTTTTCATCTGCAGGACCCCAAAATATCTGCAGGGCAGAAAATTCTGCTTCCTTCCCAAAATTCTCAGAGCACCTCCAGGCTGGAAACATGAGCAGCAGCAGAGACCTGGAGTTGGGAAGATGCTGCCTCCCTCCTTGGAGCTTTCCCAGGGGAAGTTTTCTCCTGGAAATCTCCATCAGGACAGGATTTCTTTTCCAGGGAGATGGGGCTGCTCTGGTGTGAGTAATTCCAGTTTATCCCAACTCATCCCAGCTGCCAGGCAATGGCAGAGGGGCAGCTGGGCAGGGAGGAGCAGCACAGGCGTGGCTGGATCAGGATTCATTCCCAGGTGGATCACACCACACCACACCAGGGTTTGGGATTTGATTTCACCCCGAGTTTGTGTCACCCCTGGAGCTGGAGGGGCCTCTGGAGATCCTTGTCCATGTGGGAATTGCTGACGGCTCCCCAGGCCCACAGGAATGTTCAATCCACACTTCCAGGGTGTTCTCTCCACCCACTGGGCACTGCCAGAGTCTGGGAATGTTTCTTTGGGCTGCAGGCACAGGCTCAGCACGTTCCAGAGGTGGACACAGCCATGAGGACAGGGTTGGGATGTGAGCACGAGCCCTGGTGCTGCTGGAGGAGGCACAGCTTCCCCCAAACCCACTCTGCAGCACATAGGGAGAACAATTCCATGTGGGATCTGTGACAGATCTGGCTCCTTTTTCTGCCAAGGCCAGGATTAACAGCATGAGAGACAAATTTCACATTTGGACTCAGATGTTTATTAATCCTTAGCCACATTACAGCCTCACAAACCATAAGTTCTGCAGCGCCTCTAGTTAACAAGGTGCAAAATGGAGTGTTTCTCTATCTCTACAAAGTCTTTTCAAGGACAATCTGTCCAATTGTGAAATGCCACCTAAATTATGTTTACTTTAAACCAAATAATTAACCACTTGAAGTCTGTAATGCAGACTTTATTAACCAATTACAGAAAACCAAATCCATGAAGAAGAAGGAAGAAGAAGGTGAAGAAGAAGAAGGACCCAGACAACTCCCAAAGTCCTCCATCTTGCCCCACACATTACTATATACTAAAATCTTAAATCTAAGTTTCCAGAATTCCAAGAGGGATCTGCCTGCCCTCCTTCAGCTGGAGGGACAGGACACAGGGAATGGATCCCAGTGCCAGAGGGCAGGGCTGGCAGGGAATTTGGGCAGGAATTGTTCCCTGGGAGGGTGGGCAGGCCCTGGCACAGGGTGCCCACAGCAGCTGTGGCTGCCCCTGGATCCCTGGAAATGCCCAAGGCCAGGCTGGAGCAGCCTGGGATGGTGGGAGGTGTCCCTGTGCATGGAACAGTGGGATGGGATTGGGATGGGGATTGGGATGGGATGGGATTGGGATGGGGATTTAAGGTCCCTTCCCACCCAAACCATTCCAGGATTCCACCATCCCAGGGCCCTGCAGTAAAATCCTCATCCCCTGCTTGATGCACATTTCCCAGTCCCTTTTCCCTTGGGTTTCTCTGGATGCACAGCCTGCACCCCGAGCTCCCCACACCCACCTGGGCCAGCCCCCAGCCCCACAAGCCCTGCCCTGCTCCCACAGGAGCCCACTGCCACATCCCACCCCAGAAGCCGTGGCTTTTCCCCCTGGGATGAAGGGAAGAGCCTGGCTTTGCTCTGCTGCACTCCTCATCTGCTGGGCCTGGATTAAGTGTGGAGATTATTGAACATGTGCTGGTGCTCAATTAATATTTCATTGCTGCTGCCTCCTGTGTGGGCTGCCTGTTCTCCTGGAGTGCTCCAGCACCATGGAAACGTTGGGAGAGATTTTTTCCCTTAATTGCATGAATGGTTGACAGACAACAGCACAGCACCATGGAATTAAGCCCCGGTGGCTGAGGAATTCTCAAGAGCTGCTGCTTGGTGGCTTAATTTTATTTTTAAACTTGGCAACAGCTGCTCTCATCCAGGAGAATTTGTGAGGGCTTTAATGTGATCAGGTAACAAATCTGTGAGACAGGGAGTGTGTGACCACCAGAGCTACAACTCACACAGGTGAGCCCTTGGAACTCAGGGAGGATTTCAGTCAGGAAAGAAAAATAAATAACTTATTTAAAGTGATCAAAAACTGACTAAATGCTCCTTTTCCTCTTAATTTGTACTTCTGTGGCAAGTTTAATTCCACAAATAACCACCCCTCGGCTTTAGAACTGTCAAGGGAAGAGTGGCTGAGCACCATTCTCCAAACCCAGCCTCAGCAAACCCGACGTTCTAAATCAGCTTTTTGTATTTCTCAGGTTAAAATTTCTCCACGTCTTGTAGGACAGAGCCCTGGCAGTCCCTGAGCATCATTACACAACGAGGCAGGTTTTTGTGAGCAGAGTTTGTGCTGTGTGACTCCCCACACTGGGGATGCAGATTATCCCTGTTCCCAAAGGCAGCAGGGATCACATCAGGACTTTCACTGAACTGCCACGAAGTTTTTGCTGTTTTATAAAAGCAGAGCTTTAAGTGTTACACCCCCAAAGCTGTGGCTGAGCTCAGCCCCTAATTAAATCTCAGTTTAAATCACATTTCAGACCCATTTACTGTTAAAGACCGGGTGCTCTTCTGAAGTTTTCTTGGCAGTTTAAAGCTCACAAGTTCCAAACTCTTATCAAAACAACTCCCTGAAAATTTTAAGCAGCACAGATGATAAAGGGGAGGTTGGAGAGCTGGGAGATCACTTGGTCATGGGCCCGCTCATCTCAGTCTCTGCCAGAACTCTCAAGGAGCCCTTATTTAAGAAAGCAAATCATATTAATTGCATTTATCATTATTATCATTACTGTGCCATCAGAAACTCCCAGTGGCATTTGTTTTGGTTTGTTTTTAATGTGTTTAAGTGAGCTGGATTTGAGCCCAATGCCAAGTTTGAACCGAGGTATTGCTGAAATCCTGAAAAATTCCAGTCCTGAGTTTGGACTAAATCATCTCTGAGCCCATTTTTAAACACACAGCAGTAAAGCCTGGACCTACTCAGGAGCTCAAACTTCCAGGGTTCAAAATGCAGGCTTGAGCTCCAAGCCCCATCCAAGGTGGCCTTGAGCAGTGCCAGGGGCACAGGGAGTCCATCCCTGGGGAACCCATTCCCTCTCCAGCAGGACACAGAGTCCTGATCCAAAGCTTTCAGAACCTAAACTGCCCAAATTTCTGCTAGGAAGGAAAGTTGAAAGCACTGCCCAGCGTTTAACTGGTGCTGAGATCAAGACTAAGTGAAGATGAGCCCAGCCCTAAGCACAGGAGCACAGGAGAGTTTAACCCCCGGGCAGCCTCATCCAGCCGGGATCCCCAGCTGGGATTTCAGGAGGATTTCTCAGCTTTGCAGAGCCCCATTCACAGCAGTGACCACGCCCTGCAAACATCACAGAATCCCGGGAATTCTGAGCTTGGAAAACCCCCCCAGACCACGGAGTCCCAGCTGTGCCCAATCCCCGCCTTGTCCCCAGCCCAGAGTGCCACCTCCAGCCCTGCCCTGGACATCTCCAGGGATGGGGATCCAAACCTCCCTGGGCACTTCCAATCCCTGCCCACCCTCTCCATGGGGAAATTCCTGCTGATTCCACCCTGAGCCTCCCCTGGCCCAGCCTGGGGCCGTTCCCTCTCCTCCTGTGCCTGTGCCCTGGGAGCAGATCCCAAATTCCCCCTGGCTGTCCCCTCCTGGCAGGGAGTTGTGCAGAGCCACAAGGTCCCCCCTTGTCACGATCCCCCACTGCACGTGGGGTTGGTGATGGTTTGTTTTAAGGATCTCAGAGCACAAAAGACACAGCAGGGGACAACTCAGTTTGCTCAATCACAAATGCACCTTTATTTAGTGCCAACAAAAGTGATAGTGGGGAGAGAAATCAAGGATAGTAAGAAAGACAGAGAAAGAGGGGAAGGGGATTATAGCTACCAACGTGGAGGGACGAGTCCTCGAGGCTTAGAGATGCCTGTAGACACGAACTTCTCCAGTGGGGTGATCACGAAAGTGTGCAGGGTCTCCAGAGCTTTTATAGGTTGGTCAAGGCAGGAACCAAAGCGAGGGGCACGGAGCCAAAGTGGGAACCACCTGTGTTGAGGTTGGGTGCTCAGGAACAAGCTGCAAACTGTACCTCTGGTACGGACAGAGNTCCAGACCCCTCCCCAGCTCCCTCAGCCTCTCCTGGGGCTCCAGACCCTTCCCAGCTCCATTCCCTGTCGTGGACATGCTCCAGCCCCTCATGGTCTCACCATGAAGGGTGACCCAATCCAGGGGCCATCAACCTCTTGCCCACCTGGGCACCCCTGGGCTCATTTCCAGCTGTTGTCCCCAGCACCCCCAGGGCCTTTCCTAGCTCCTCTTTCCCAGCCTGGAGCATCCCAGGGGTTGTTGTCACCCAAGTGCAGGAGCCACTGTTGGCCTCTGGATCCCACCTGGCCAGATCCCCCTGCAGATCCACAGTTCCACCCAAAACATGGGCAAACCCTGCTGGGGGGTGGTGAGCAGGGATTTATTGATTCCCCAAATCCACAGCAGGGGCACTGTAAGGCCCCATTCCCTGGGAGCTGCTCTGGTGGCAGTGTGGGGAGCTGGGCACATTTCCCTCAGCTCAGTCACGTTCCCATCAGAGCATTTCTACACCCTCCTGGCACTGCTCCCTCCCAGAACGTAGAGCCAGGCTAAAATTAGAGGTGTTGCGAGTGCGTTATCGGGGGAAAAAAAAGAAGAAATTGGCTGAAAAGAATGGATCTGAGCTAATTCTGGCTGGGGCTGGTTGTATTTCCTGTCAGGGAGATTGCTCAGCACCGAGCACTGGCTCTGCTGGAGGAGCCTCTCCTGAGAAAACATTTGGTATTTCATGATTCTTCCCATTCCACCTCAGGTGGAGCAGAGATTGCCTCGGATCCTTCAACACAAGGCCAACAGGAAAGGCCTCCCTGGCTCTCCTGGAGCAGCATTTAACCCCAGCTCAGGCTGGCCATGAGGGCTGGGAGCTCCTGGGCAGGCAGGACACGACCTCCATCCACCACAATCCCTGTGCCTCTAACCAGCCTGGACAGGAGCTTTTACTGCTCATCAATATTCAGCAGCCCAGAGACAGGAGCTGAGCATGAATCTCTCAGGCTGGCTGAGCACAGGCTGCAGCAGTGGAATTATGGATGTGGGAGAAGATGCACTGAGAGGAGAGCAGCCAGGCTCCAGGGATGGCACTGATTTATTGGAAACATAAATTTATTGGGAAAAAATTGATTTGGAAAATAAATTTTCCATATTTATTGGAAAAAACACGAGCCTGTGCTGTCCTCTGGGCCACCTCCACCACACCATGGATGGTTTCTCCTCCTTCCAAGGCTCTCTCATTATTCCAACACTCTCCCTATCCCAATTTTCCACATAAAGGGAAAATTCTCTTTTCCCTCTTATCAGCCCTTCTCCCCCTCACCAGCTGCCACTAAAGCTGGAGCAGTCCTGGAATTCCTTCCTGTTCTCAGTTAAGGGTCAGGCAAGTCTCTCTCAGTTTATCCAGAGCTGCTCTGCTGAAATGAAGAACTTTTTTTTAAGTCTATTTAAATCAAATAACCTCCTCTCGCACGAAGGTCATTTTTAACAACAAGCTCTAACAATTTTAGAACAGCATCTCCTCCTTTTCAGCCAGGGAATATTTATTTTAAAAATCTGTTGGCTAAAAACTGACTAGTTGAAATTGATAGGACGGAGACCAGCTGGTAATAGTGTACAGTGACCTAGAAAAAATTCAAATTGCTGCCATTTTTGTCCACGGCTTACAGGCAAATGAAGTACAAAAACTTGCCAAAGTTGAACTGCACACAATGGATTCAAAGGCTGCTCAGAGTAAAGGGCACTGAGGGTTGCTGAGGGTGCTGGAGCTGCACTGAGGTGGCTGATGGAGAAGAGCTGTCAGAGCCTGCTCTGCCCCCAAACACTGAACCTCCCCACAACTGCTCTTTTCAAAATGCATTTTAATTTTTAATGCATTTAAAATGCATTTCATTTTGAAATGAAACTGCAGAGAATTGAACAGATTACACAGCTCCAAGTGCACAAGGCTCCACTGCAGCTGCAAGAGAACCAGGAACGTGCCAGGAAGATCATGGAACCTTGGAATGGGTTCAGAGGGAACTTAAATCCCCTCCAGTGCCACCCCAGCCATGGCAGGGACACTTCCCACTGTCCCAGGCTGCTCCAAGCCCAATGTCCAACCCGGCCTTGGGCACTGCCAGGGATCCAGGGGCAGCCACAGCAAATCTGGGAATTCCAGCCCAGCCCCTCCCAGGGAAAAATTCCTGCCCCAAATCCCATTTAAATCTCCCCACTTCCAGCTTAAAGCCATTCCCTGTGTCCTGTCCCTCCATCCCTTGTCCCCAGCCCCTCTCCANTTCCCAAATCCGGGATCAATCCCGAGTGCTGCCGTTTGCTCCTGTCCCACCCCAAACTCGGGGCCAAGGATTCTGTGCCTGCTCTCACTCTCTGGGTTGCCCCGGAGCTGTTCCCAATCCTCCTTTTCCAGCTGTTAGTGGATTCAAACCCATGGATTCACCTGCAAAGGTGAATCTTGAACCCTCAGAATTGCTGAGATTGCTGGGAATAAAACCTCCAAAGGATGAAAGTCTGTGGATTTCAGCACGGGCAGGAGTTCAAACGGGCTGCACTTTTTTTCTTTCAAGAATTATGCAGAATTTGGACTTCAATTAGCTGGCTTTTGTATTTCCAGAGCACTAAAAGCAAGGGGAATTCTGGCTTGGTCATTTTTGAGTCTATTTGTTCTCATCAGAGGGTTTTAACATTAAACCTATAAGCAATGCAACTTTTAATGTGATGACACAGACAGCTTCAAGTTGGCCGAGGTCACTTCTCAAGGATTTCATCCTGCACAAACCTACTGATTTTTAATGGGACACAAACCTGCAAAGGTCTGACTGTGGCTTTGGGGACTGTGGCACTCGGTGCCATGATCTAGTTGAGGTGTCAGGGCTGGGCTGGACTCGATCTTGAAGGTCTCTTCCAACCTACACCTTCTGTGATTCTGTGGAAGGGGGAACCAAACCCCTCCACTGCCAAATAAACCCCAGTGCAGCTGTAGGGCTGGAGCAGGGATGGGCTGTGCCCCTGGGGTGCAGAATTCCACACTGGGTTGAGTTGGGAGGGACATTAAATCCCATTCCATGGGCAGGGACACCTTCCACTGTCCCAGGATGCTCCAACCCCATCCAGGCTGGCCTTGGGCACTGCAGCTGCACAAGAACCAGGAATGTGCCAGGAAGATCGTGGAACCTTGGAATGGGTTCAGAGGGAACTTAAATCCCCTCCAGTGCCACCCCAGCCATGGCAGGGACACCTTTCACCATCCCAGGCTGCTCCAAGCCCAATGTCCAGCCTGGCCTTGGGCACTGCCAGGGATCCAGGGGCAGCCACAGCTGCTCTGGGAATTCCAGCCCAGCCCTTCCCCACCATTCCAGCCAGGAATTCCTTCCCCATATCCCATCCACCTCTGGCACTGGGCAGCCATTCCCAGTGTCCTGGCACTCTCTGCCCTCTCCCTCCCTTTTAAAGCCCCAGCTGGTTTGGATTTTGGTCCCCTTTTTCCAGGTAAAACCAGAATATTTCCAAAGTTTTCCCTCAAATCACATTCCATGGGTGGGATGGGATGTACAGCAATAAAGGAAACAATAAGAAAATTAAACTTCCCAGACACCTGCAGGAATCTGCAGCATTTGAAAGGACCATGGACTGTTCCCAAGAACAAAGTGCTTCGTGTTTCCATTCTCCTGCTTTTCCAAGCTCTTTGGATCTTCCAAGCCTTTTGGTAGCTCAAGAGAAAACTGAATTTCCATTTTTTTCCCCCCAACAATGCAGCCTCAGCCATGGAAACAGCAGCAGTTCATTCCATCCTGAACTTTCTAAGGCCAAAAACCCCAGCACAGGCAAGGACAGCAACAGGCACTGAGAAGTCTATAAAATACCCAAATATCAGCTTTTTAAATCTAAAAATTGTAACGAAAATGATTCATAAATGGTGCTAAACATCCAAGGAATTTCCTCCTGTTTCATCCAAGTAGATCTGAGGGGCAGGATCCCACATCACAGAAGGAAGTGCTCCCAGTACAGGAAATATTCAGCTTTAATGTCTCTCCAAGCCAGCAAAAAAGGTTGTGTGAGTGCAAAACCTGCTCACCCCAGCTGGACTCCTTTAGGCACTGCAGGAAATCTAGGAAAATCCTGGAAAAAACAAAAATCTCAGTAACTATTTAGCTGCATTTCCTAGTGAGCAAGGCAGCTTCTCCCTGCCAGCATTCCTGGTGTTTGACACTCCTGGCAGCTGCCACCTTCCACTCCAGGAACACCTGCATCCCAGAGACCTGCACAGAACAAGAGGAGCCCCAAACCCACGGGGATAAAAGGCTGGAAAGAGGGACAGCATTCCCATTTCCTCCCTGCTCTCCCAAACAGCAGCACAATCCAACTCCTCTGAGCTGTTCCCTTTCCTGGCTCTTGCTGAGAGCAGGAATTGAGAGCCCACAACTCCACAAGCCAACATGATCCCATCCTTTGAGCAAGGGGCTCCCAACTGCTGCCCTCTGGAGCTTTTCTATGGATTTTGGCCATGTGGTTACCACAAACCAACGATTTAGTGACAAAAATGTTTGGAGTGAACCAATTGAGAGGAGGGCGAGGGAAATCAGGCTGGAGTGGAGCAGCAGCTGCTCCACTTTTGGGGAATAATGGAGCTGATGAACTCCTTTGTGAGGGAACTGGGCGCAGCTGCAGCTCCTGGGGAAAAAAACAACGGCACAAAAGGCTCATTCTCCAGCCCAGCTCCACTCAACTGCTCAGAGCTGGGCTTGGGGGTCGTTTGGGGTTTTATTTTTCATTTGCTGCTTTGGGGGACAGGGAGAAAACTTCTCCATCTGAAGGAGCTGCTTTTTTTTTTCTAAAAGAAGAGCAGGGTTTTTCTAGAAGTACAGGAGTAATTCCATTGAATCCTGTAAATCATGTCAAACAGGCACCTTAAAGGTAAATTTTCTAAAGAAGTACCAGAGACCAAAACTTTCTGCATCCCAAGTCCAGCTTTTAAACAATCAGAGCAAACTTTCATTTGTTGTTACCACAATTTGAACCTTCCCTTCCAAAAATTATCTCAAGAGTGGACGTCACACAAACAGAGTCACGTCCTATTTATCCCAACTCCCAGGAAAAAATCTGATTAATCCCCATGGATTTGGCTGGTTTCCCTCTATTTCTTTTTTGTTGGAAAGTCAAAAGGTGCCTTCCTGGATGGATAATTGAGGCATTTCCAGCTTTTCTTTCCATCCTGAACTTTCTAAGGCCAAAAACCCCAGCACAGGCAAGGACAGCAACAGGAACTGAGAAGTCCATAAAATATCCAAATATCAGCTTTTAAAATCTAAAAATTGTAATGAAAATGACTCATAAATGGTGATAAACATCCAGGGAATTTCCTCTTGTTCCATCCAGGTAGATCTGATGGCCAGGATCCCACACCACTTCCAGAAGGAAGTGCTCCCAGTACAGGAAATATTCAGCTTTAATATCCCTCCAAGCCAGCAAAAAGCAACCTCAGCTGAATCTCTTCCCTACACCACACTTAAGAGCCACTATTTAATTAAATCTTAAGCCAAATGACTGGAGGGGGTGAAGCACAAGTTAATTAACATATCATGACACAGTACACAAAAACCCTGGGACAGGGGCATCAATAATAAAGCAAAGGCAAAGCCAAAGGGCTCAGCTTTAGGATTGGCTCAAGGACCTGGATTAATTAGGAATGTTTGAAGCCAGGACTGCTCATGTCTCTCCCTCCAGCCAGGGATCCAGACACTTAGCTCAGATCAATATTAGAGCAGCTCAGATCCACATTTTCTGACATTTTTGTGCTCAGCACCTTTGAGTACCAGGAAAAAAATCAGCCAGGTTTTCATCAAACCTCCCTCCAGCAGGCTGGCTGCAAGCAGGGGTTGTTAATTATGGATTAAACATTCCTGCAAGACTTTGAAACCAACCCAAAGAAACCAAGCTCAGGATTTCTGAGCACCCAAAGATCACACAGCTTCACACACGTTTTAATTGCTGGAATAGACTGAACACCTCATGAACTTTCTCTTGCAAAATGCTCTTTGTGCACATCACCCTATAATAAATTAATGTTTGTGTCACACCTACAACAGCTCCACATTTTGTTACACACAATCCTCTTGTCCCCTTGACAAGACTTTTTTCTCTTACATTCAATAATAATAAATAGCAGGCTGTGAACTGATTGTTATTTCTGCACTAAATGTCCCAAACATTCCTCCTCAACGTATTTATTCAGCTCAAAATTCACACTCTAATGGGCATTTACATCCTTCAGGTAAGAAAAGGCAGATAAATTCAATGCCTACAAGGTTAAGGGATTTACAGCCATGAAAACTGTTGTATTATTCATGACTTCAAGGTTTTTCTTTATGGTTTTACAAACCAGCTGCACATTTGTGTGGCTTTATAAAACCATTTGTGTGGTTTTATATTCCAGAAGAGCTACTCAGAACTTTGCATGGGAGGAATAGAACCAAGCCCAGTGAGTGAATTAAAGAATATTTTCCTGCCTGGCATCAGAATGGATTTGCAGTGTGGAGATCACTCCTTGGAGGGCTCTGCCAGGAGCACCCACAGAGAGCTGGGACAGAAAATTCCCTTTTTCTCCTCGGGGTTGTTTCTATTCCCCATCGGCCCGGGGCAGGAGGGTCCGGGGTGCCGAGCAGAGGGTGGGGATGGAGGGGCAGCTCAGGGATCTCTCCTCAGCCCATCAGGGCAGCAGGAGGGGCTGGGAATGCCCTTCACAGCAAAATCCAGTGGGAAAAGGAGTCAGGCGCCAGTGGGACAAGGAGCTGATCCATCCCACTCCAAGGAAAGGGAATAAGCCCGTGCTCAGGTGGGGAGGGGACAGGAATGCAGAATTCCTCAGCCTGTGAGGTGTCCTCAGCTGCCCTTCCCACACCAACCCTCCTGAAACTCTCTCACTGTCCAAGCACAGTCACTCCAGCTCGAAAAAAGCACCAAATCAGCTGAAATGCTGGGAGCTGGTAAATTCCACAGAATTGTTTCTCTAAGAAAAAAAAAAAAACACTCTTTATTGTAATGAAATGCTGGTGATTGCCGCAGTTTGGCTCCAACGTGCATTTCCCCCCAGGCACATCCAACCCGGACTGGGTTCTTTGTCTACAAAATGTTGCTCTTCTCAAATCTGCACCACGCATAAAAAAAATATCCCTAAAATCCAGCCCTTGCTCTTCAGCACCCTGAAAAAAAACGATGCAGAATATTCTTGGAGGAAGGGATTGAAAAGCACAGCTGAGCTCTTCCCTGTTCCCTCAGTGCCACAAGGAGAGCTGGGAGTTAAGGACTCCCATCCTTCAGCTGCTGCACATTTTTGATTTGTTGTTTGACTTGTTTCATTTCACTCCACACCAGGCAATCTGCTTTGCCTGCGAGTGGAGAAGCTGTTGCCCAAAAAATCAAAATTTAAAGAGATGAGTGTGAAGGAACTTTGTGAACAGAGCCCCGAGGTGGGTGGATACCTGGGCTGGTGTTTGTACATTGAGAACAAAGGAAAGAAAGCCTGGAGCACAAGGAAAACTCACTGTACAGCCAGATAAACTGGCTCTAAGAGTATTTTTGGGGACCTGGAGGTGCTCTCAATCATTTTTAAGGCTGCCTGTGCTTCCAGTTGGTTGTATCTCTTCATGGCTGTACAGGGATCAAAAATCCACAACTCCTGCCCCTGTGGTGTTATTTCCTTAAAGCAGGGAAAGAGCAGGAGGAGAGCTGAAATTCGACTGTGACAGCAGAGAGAATTCCAGTTCTTGTCCTCTAGGAAGGTCATGGAAACACTCCAGGCTGCACCAGGATCTTGCTGCTTTCAGGAGAACAAGGAGAAGGAATTGTTTGAGTTGGAAAAACCCTCTGAGCCCATTGAGCCCAACGATTCCCAGCACTGCCCCGTGTCCCCAGATGCCACATCCACATGGCTCTCAAATCCTCTGGGGGTAGGGACTGCTGTACTGCTGTTCCCATCAGGAAACTTCCCCAATATCCAACCCAAACCTCCCTGGTAGAATTCCCCAGACTCCTGCAGTTCTCCCTGTCCCTGCCATCTCCTCACTTGTTCCAAAACAAAGAGTTTGACACCAGGTTACATCCCTTGGGAGGAGCAGGTTGGATGCAAACACAGCCAGAGTTACATTTTTGAATGACCTGAGAGGAGTCTGGGAACTACTCCAGAGTGAAACAGTCAGAGTCATCACTTTCTGCAGGCTTTACCCGGGGAGGTTTCCCTGGGACAATCAATAAATTGATCCAAACTCCTGCCCAGGTTCACAGCCTGGGTCAGGGGAAAAAAAAAAATCAATCCTACTTTCTGTCCTGGCAACAACTCAGTGTGGTTAGAGAGGAAAACAGGAGGGGAGGTGCTGTAAAATATCAGTGATGGAAAGGATTTAAATCTAAATTAAAACATCAAGTTTTTAATCTAATAAGAGAATATACATTGTTCTTATTCTAATCATTAATTATGGAATCCTGACTTGTTTCCAGCAGGTGCTGCAGCTCCCACACCTGAGAGGAGTTACCAGGGCCAGCTCTGCCTGGCCCCCACAAATGCTTTTAGCAAAGACATAAAAGCAGCAGAGCCATCCCTCCCATATACTGGTTATTTACTGGGGAAGCTGCTCTCAAGCCAGGTTTGTGTGTTTGGCTGCTTTGGCTTCTTATTTCTATTTTTTCCTGGCTGCAGCCACCCATTGCTCCACTCCCCCTGGGATGCTGTTGTGTTTTCTCCCTGCAGGAAGGGCTTGCCCATCCCTAGAACAGACTCTGAGGCATTTGGGTGGCTTTACTGTCTATGAAAGAAGAGTAAGTGGTGTGGCTGAAGTGTCTGAGCTGTGGATGGCTGCACTGAGGTGAAATAAAGCACTTTTGGGGTATTTATGGCAGGGTGTGCTGGGCACAGCCTGGGCTCTCCCTGGAGCCAGGAGCTGTGTGGGAGCAGCCCTGGGCACCCCGGGAATGGGATCCCAGTTCTCCCAGCACAGCTCAGTCTCTGTGCTGCTGCTGCTGCTGCTGCTGCAGGGTTTGGGGCACAAGGGCTGGTTCCTCTTACTGCTCTCAGGTCTCTCCTTCCTTTTCCTTCCTTTTCCTTCCTTTTCCTTCCTTTTCCTTCCTTTTCCTTCCTTTTCTCTTCTCACCCATCCCCTCTGCTCAAAACCTCGACTGAGCTCAGATGCAGAGGCCACATCTCACCTGGCTGTGTGAACAGGCCTGGTTTGGGTATGGCAGTGTCCCTCTAATTGGTGCTGTGACATGTTTTACAGGAGCTGTGATGGCAACATCACCAGGCTGGTGCTCCTGCAGGGCTTGGCCACAAATCTGGAATAGCAGGAAGAGCCTGGACAGAATTAATGGTGGCGTGTTTGTCTGTGGCAAAGGGGGCAGTGAGGGCAAGGAAGATAACAAGGAAGGCCAGGAAGCTTCATAGCACTCAGACTTAATAGTGCTTAAGTTATACCTTAAACCCAACAATTTAACAAAGGAGCCACAATTGATGACTTACAGATCACTCAACAGCTTAATGATGGAACAGAGGAGTGACACTCAACAGCTCTCAACCCAACTTAGGAAATCAAACTCAAACTGAGTAACTGTGCAGAGAACAACACGTGGCAGCACTTCACTCAGCTGATAGATAACTCACCACATAACCTCACTCACAGGCTGAACTCAGTGAGATGTCTGAGCTGCTCAAACCCTTCAGAGCAGTGTTTCTGCCACAGCACAGGCTCTGTGTGGGCACAGACAGTCACTGTGAGGTACCCGTGAGGCATTCCCCTGGGAGGCAGGGAAATGCTCACTTGGGATGCTCTGGCATCTCCCCAGGGGCTCAGCCTTCCAGCAGTGAGGGGCTCAGCCCAGGACTCATCGTTTCTTGGGGCTCCCCTGAGGGCAGCAAACAGGAGAGTTCCTGGCTGGGAGAGGCCCTGCTCAGAGGGAGGGCACTGGCCCAGGAGAGCTCCAGGGGCTCCTTTTGGAGCTCTGTTTGTGGGGCCCCAAGAGAGGGGCTTTATTCACAGCAAAGTTTCCTCCTGGCCACGCTTGCATTGACAGTGTGAGAACAGGGATGTTGTGCTGTCTGGGCAAGAAAATCAGTTCCCAGGGCTGCTCCTAAAGAAACCAGGAGCTGGTTGGACTGGGTTTGTGATCAGCCCCAGAGGGGCTGAGCCCAGGGGCTGCTCAGCGAGGCCCAATGAGCATTTCTGAGATCGTGGTGCTGCCTGGAAAAGGGGGATGCAGCCCCACAATCCAGCCCGTGACTAAACCCAACTTCTCCTGCTCCACAGAGTGGCTGTGTGGTCACCTCTGTCCCCTCTGCCTAGAGATGGAGATTTGATTGTGTTCCAGTTATAAAGTGAGGGACATTTTTGATCAGGTGATGTTTCTGTGGCCTCTCTGAATGTGATGGAACAATGTTATACGTGCGAGGAGGTTTGCTGATATCCACGCTCCAACAATCAGGGCAACATTTAACAAGGAGCAGAATAAGACAAAAATCAGCAAAATTAAAAGAGGATGCAATTAAAAGAGATGTGAAATTCCTCTCGTGGTTGGTGACCACCTGAACAAAAGGTCCCACCACTGATGTTCTCCATCTCCTCTCACTTTTGCAAGACAGGGTGTGTTTCTCCTGCTTCCTGATGAACAATGATTAGAGCTCTGTTTCCATTGCTTCAGACACATTCCAGTAGTTGACACTGGTCACGCTGCAGGAATTTTTTCAGCATTGCCAAGTTTATTCCAAGAGGAGCGAGCAGTAAGTCTTGATGGGATGTGTACACAGATTGCAGTAATTCAGGGGTTGTGACAGGAGTGGAATTGATGAAGTTGCACCCCCTATTTGTTACAAACACAGCTTTTTGAGTGATTGTTTGTCCTGTAGTGGTGTAGTCTGTGAGCATGGGATCACAAAGAGTCCTCATACAAACATGGTCCTTTCCAGTATTATAAGCACAGTTTCAGGAATTTCATCAGATGCATTTCAAAATTATCAACGTTCTGCTCAGTGTCGAGGTAAATGTTTTGGGCCTTGATAGTGTTGCTTTCACCAATAAATCCCAGTTATTCCCACACAATGAATGCAGCAAGAGTTTGTCATTTATCCCAGATTTCCCTTGGGATTTCAGTGGGCAGTGCACCTCCACAGCCTTCCCCTAGAACTGTTGCTGCACTGAGGTGCATTCACAGCTCAGAGTGCGAGGTGCTGGCTTGGGCTGCACCCAGAGCATTCCCTTGTCACCCTGATCTTTTTCAGCCTTCTGATGTTTGCATTTTTAGTGGAGTTTCTCACAGATTTTCATGTAAACAAAAGTGGCGTTACTGTAAACTGTTCTTGTTTATCATTCCTCTCTGGAGGAAGGACAATTGATGGACTTCTAGTTTGACCAGTGTGGTTGGAGAGGTGTCAACCTCATTGTCCAATCCATGATCATTGTCCAAAATCTATATAAATTAAAGTAGGAAAATAAAGTTCCCTCTTTTTGCCCTGACGACCTGACTGCGTGTGTGTCCTTTATTTCGTGTCCTATAGTGGCATTCCTTAGCAGTGGTTTCAGTGTAATGCTTCTTGCAACAGCTGCCCTGCTCCTCCAAGGAAGTCTGCTGGAAACTGAGGGAGTGAACTCAGGGGCTGGAGGTTGTTCCACATATTGCAGTGAACGTTCCCTCTGCCAAATTCTCGTTATTAGGGGGAATTCTTAGATTTGCAGGATTATTGCTGCCTTCATTAGCAATGGTCCTTGAAATGCATTCAGGCTCCAGTGTGGGGACAGCTGTTAGCAGAGTGACCACCACAGGCAGGAGAAGGGAGTTTGTCCCTCCCGTGGGTCAGGCTTGGTGATGCTCGTGTCCAGTCTGGTTCGTGCTGCTGCTGAGGAGAAGAACTTCATCTTCAGTGGGGATGTGTTGGCACTGCTCCCAGCATCAGTTTCTGAAAAGGAAAAATAAAACCCATCCTGGGGGAGGAGAGCCTGCACAGGTTACCCTGTTGACAGGAAGGACAAACCCACTGGGCACTGATTCTGTGTTTTGTCCCACTCCTGGCAGTAGCTTCCCTAGAAAGTGCAGCACAAGGCTGATGAGCTTCTACCTGCTGGACTGGCAGGCCAAGACACCACCTGGATTTTGTTCACTCTTCAACTCCTGCTTTTGGGAAGGAAAAGGGCTGCTGTTCCTCCTGAGAGCTTGTTATTGTTGTTGTTTGTGTGTTTGGAGCATTTTCTCCCCGATTGTTGTTGTCTCTTTGAAAGCTGCATTAACTAGGCTCTGAAGAGCACTAACAGGCTGATGCTCATGCCTGGCTCGTGTGTTCGCCCTCGGGTATGATTTATGGGGCTGTGCATGAGCGCTGCTCGTCTGGGGGATTTCCTGGGGGTTTAAGGCTGCTGCCCAACCTCTGACTCATGTGCTCTGAAGGCATCGCTGGTGGCATCCCCTCTGCCAGCAGGCCGGGTTTCCATACGGCGCTGTGCCACCACTAATTGGTGGCTTTGGCGTGTTTACAGGAGCCGTCACGGCAGCATCACCCGGCAGTGATGAATGGCAGGAAGAGCCCATCCCCAGCTTTAATGGCTTCTTTAATGGGCAGGGGCTCTCCTCTTGCTGGAACCCTCACCTTCCTCACCTCTGTTCCACCAGCCCAGGACGCCACCCTGCTGGTCAGCGAGTGGGAATCCCTTGAGGGCAGGGGAGATAAAATGACATCAGGAGCTCAGAACACGCTGGCCTATTGGCCCTTCTATAGTATCACCCGGTGGATCAGCGGCGTGCTGCGGGATTATTCCCGGTTATTCCCGGTTATTCCCAGGGAAAGGGGCCCCGGCAGCGGTCCCTCACGGGCGGCGCGTGGGCGCCCCTCAGCGGGCCGACACGGCTCCGCCCCGCCCCGCCCCGCCCCGCCAGCAGGCAATGGGAGGGCGCGGGGGTCCCGCCCCTCCGGCAGCCAATGGGAGGGCGCGATGACCCCGCCCCACCGGCGCCGCAGCCAATGAGGAGGGCGCGAAAGCCCCGCCCCCGGCGAGCCCGCGGGGTCTGTAAATGCCGGCGGGCTGAGGGCTGCTCACAGAACCGCCGCCATGGCCCAGAGGTGCTGCTGCTCGTGGTTTTGCTCCTGCGACTTCCAGCCGCCCTTCCCTCACTTCGCCACCAAGGCCATCCACTATGCTCAGGAGCCCGAGCAGTGGAATTCCAGGGCCGTGGTGCCGCCCATCACGCTCACCACCAGCTTCAAGCAGGAAGATCTCGGGAAGGAAAAGCAGGAGGAATCCGGGAAGAACAAGCGGGAGGAACGCTGGAAGAAGCAGGTGAGTGCGGCCACCACGGGGACACCGAGTGATCCAGGGGGACACCGAGCGTGGCCCGGCAGGGGGAACGGGAGGCGGCAGGTCCTGGGAAGGGGACGGAGCTGCCGGTGCCGGTGTTTCCCGCTGCTCCAGGGGCTGCTCGGAGGCGGGAATCGGGGAGGCTCTCCCTGTCCTTCTGCCCCCCGGCAGAATGGGACACACGCGTGAGTTTGTTTTTCCTCATTACATTTTTCCAGATTTTGCATTAAAGCTGTGGTTTAATGAGCCATTGCCAGAGGAAAGTTTGGGCTTTCAAGAACTGATGGGGATGAGTTGTCCAGTGCCCTGAGGCACCTGTTAAACGGGGTGTGATGGAGATGGACACACGTTTTCCCTAATAATTGCCTCCAAACAGAGTGTGGAGTCTCCCTCACTGGAGATGCCCAGAGCTGCCTGGACACGATCCCGTGCCCTGTGCCCTGGGATGGCCCTGCTGAGCAGGGAGTGGGACCAGGGCACCCTCACGGTCCCTTCCAGCCTGGCCCAGCCTGGCATTCTGAGGATGGTTGGACTGTGCAGCCCAGGTTCTTTCTCCCACAGTCCCACAGATGGATTTCTGGGGAGAAGCAGGAGGATGTGGCTCCTTGCCCCAGTGCACCCCAGGCCCCTTTCTCTGGTGGGGATGCCCAGCTGGGTGTTGTGGCAGGACACCCTCCTGCTGCTCTGGGAGGAGCTGGATGCCCTCAGCCAGGGCTCTTTGAGGAACCTAGAGCTGCTGTTATCCCAGCCTTTCCCAGTGCTCTCTCTGATGTTTGTTTCTTATTCCCACCCCAGGGTTATGAATACATCCGGTCTGGGAACCCCACTCGGGATTGCCTGGAAAAGGCTGTGGCCGCCCTGGATGGAGCCAAATACTGTGAGCACCTCATGGGTTGGACAGGGCTCAGAGCAGCCTGGGGCAGTGGGAGGTGTCCCTGCCCATGGCAGGGGATGGCACTGGGTGGGTTTTGGGGTCCCTCCATCCCAAACCATTCCAGGATTCTGTGACCATGGCTCTGGCTGGTGGCTGTGGGCAGGAGCAGCTCCAAGATGGGGAATAGTCCAACACTTCTCGTTCAGGAAAGTCCAGCTCCATCCCTGGGTTTCTGTCCTGCTTCCTCACTGTGGCTGATGGATCCTGGGCTGAGCTGGATCCAGCCCTGTGCAGCAGCCCTGGAGGCAGTGGGAGCAGGCAGCCCCTGTTCCCANGCACTGCTGTCCTGGCAGAGCTGTCCCTGCTCCAGCCCTGGCACACAGAGCCAGCCTGGCTGGTGTCCAGGGCAGGTGACAGAGCCACTGGTGGCTTTTCCCAGCAAAGGTTGGGAAATGAAAGGAATCCCCTTTGCCCTCCCTGGGAGTGGTGACTGTTGGCCAGTGAGTTCCCTGGGCTTGGGCACATCCAACACAAACACATTTGCTTCTCCTCTCTCAGCTCTGCCCTGCCAGGGGACCTTCTCCAGAGTGGACCCTGGGGACAGCAGGAATCTCTGCTGCACTCCCTCCCAGCCCTCCCCCCAGCACTCAATTAATTATCAGAGTCATTAAGGCAGGGCAGGGCCTCAGTCCCTCACTCAGGGGGGCTCAGGGTGGGTCTGTCAGGCAGAGCCCACTCCCATTAAAGCCTCAGCCTGGGCTGGTTTCTGCAGGGGTGAATTTCATTGCTTCTCCTCTGGTTTGGTTTGTTACAAAGAAAGGGTTTCTCTCAAAAGAGACACCCAGACATCACTCAGATGTTTCCTTCAGCTCACAGAATCCACCTCCATGTTCCCTTCATGCTCAGATGGAAAACTGAGTCCCTGGGGATCAATTAATTTTTCATCCAGGCAGTGTTTCCTGGCAGTGAGTGCTGCACATCCATTGATCAACTGTTGCTGCTGGATTCTTCTGATCTTCCAGGGAAAGGCTTCAAAGACAGGAAGGAATCATTTTTAATGGAATGATGGGAAGCAGTAGCTGGAGTCTTTCCCTTGATTCTTCTTCTCTGATTCATTTCCTGATGATAAACCCCACACTGATCTCAAGTACTTCATCCATCACTCTGATCCCATATTCACATTATTGCTCCTTCATGATCATTAAAACTGCAACAATCTTGAAACTTTGTGTAAATAAAGAAAATACAAATGTGCCATTTGTGGTGTGCAGCATAAAGCTGTGCCCTCCTGACTGTGCCTGGATGATGCAGGAGGCTGGAGAGCAGGGAATGAAAGTTGAGGAAGTTGTTTCATTTTCTCATTTTTGCGTTTTGTTTTTTTTTTCAGGCACAAGAGATTTATTCGAGAAACTAAAAAAGAATTATAATTTGGAAGTGGTTTATGTTGACTGCACAAACCTAAAGGAGCTGGAAGCTGCAATTACACCAGAGACCAAGGTAGGGGAGAGGGAAATGGATTTTAAAGGGATGTTAAATTGTTTGATTCTTGCTGCTGTTGAGTTCAGGGGGTGTGTTGGGGTGAGGGGGGAAGCTTGGGGCACAGCTGCATCCAGCATATCCCAGTGTGCTGCCTCATGGAAAACATCCAGAGAAGGGCCAAAACCCCTGGAGAGAGAGAGGAGGGAAAAGGGAAAAGGGGAGAAGGAGCAGAGGGAACGCCGGGCTCGGGGCCGGAGCTGCTCCCTGGCACTGGGTGGGTGATCCCTGCTCCAGGGGAAGGGAGCTCAGCTGGGAAAGGCTTTGGGAACAGGCTCTGTCCTGGCTGTGTGAGCCCTTCCCCAGCTGGGAGCTCTGGGATGGCCAAGCCCAGCTGAAGGGAAACCTCCCTGAGCTTGGAGGAAGCAGCTGGAGCCTCCCCTGTCTCTGGCAGGGCCCTGCCCGTGCCCAGTGCACAAACCCCACGGGGAGCTGCCCCCACTGAACACCCAGAGCCCTGGGGCTCAGCCCAGCACTGGGAACTCTCTGACCTGGAGTTTTTTTGGGTTTGTGCAGCTGGTTTGGCTGGAGACCCCCACGAACCCCACGCTGAAGGTGATTGACATCCAAGCCTGTGCAGATGTGGTGCACAGGCACCCGGGGATGCTGCTGGCAGTGGACAACAGCTTCATGTCTGCCTACTTCCAGGTGTGTCACCTGCCCCAGGGCAGGTGGATTGGGAAAGGGATGGGAAAGGGATTATATCAGATCCATTTCCCAGGAGACCAAGCTAAGCCCTGGTGTTGTAGGTGTAAAGTTGCCCTTTTTGCAGAGTGCAAAGTGCCTGGTTTTGTTCAGGGTACTGTGGTCTTGCTTAATTAACTCTGCAGAAAGTGTTAATGCTTAGCTCAAGCAGCTCTGCAGTTGGTCTGGGACATAGCAGAGGCTTGGGGATTTGCCCTGCAATGTGTTATTCATTTCAGATTTCCCAATTTTCTCCAGAAAGGGTCGTGTGGAAGAGCTCAGGGTGGTGGTTAATGTGTCTGGAGCAGCCTGGTGTGGAGGGAAGGCCAGTGCTAATGATTAATTGGTGGGAAGCAGTAGGTGAGGTACCACACTGGGCTAAGAAAAGGAGAATTTCACAGTGATCTGTCCATCAGTGTTGAGTGTAAAAGGCCTTTTCCATGATGGTTCTGGCTGGGCATCTCCACATTCCTGGGTGAGAGTCTGTTTAATGTGGCAGCAGCAGTCTTTGCATCTGCCTGCTGTGTTAAGTTTTAACAGTGATGCCCCTCACTCTTTAGAATGTGTTGGTATCATGTGCAAAGTCCCTTAATTAGTGAGTGATTTAAAAACTGGCGCTGCTCATCACCTCGTGTTGATAGGATGTGCAAAGTCCCTTAATTAGTGGTTGATTAAAAATCTGGCACTGTTCTCAGCTCCTCCAGGGCAGGATCTTCAACACCTGGCAAACAAAGCAATTCTTTTGCTTGGCAGTTTGAGTCCTTCATTTCCCATGGAAATGCACTTTTTAGGGTAAATGCCATGATCTGTCCCTGCCCCAGCTGAGCTCTGGAACTGTTTTTCCCCAGCTGTGCACTGTGTGTTGGATGTGCTCAATCTCTTCTCTCCCTGGAGCCTGTGGGAGTTGGAGCAGTGCTTTTAAATCACATCTTCTTGTGCTTACCTTGAATTCAGAGTGCCTCCCTGTCCTGCTGCTTTTAGCACTTGTTCTCTTGTCATCCTCAGGTTTTTGTGTTGGTTTCTCCTCTCTTTTTTCCCTGTGTAAGCTCACAGCCCTTTGCATGGCTGGGAATGAACCTGAATGCACCCAAACTTGAATTATGATGTTATTTTCCTTTTGTTTCAGCGTCCTTTGTCCCTGGGGGCTGATATTTGTATGACTTCTGCCACCAAATACATAAATGGTGAGTGTGAGAGTTCAGCACCTCCTTAGGGCAGGGTGGGATGGGAGATTGGGAAGGAATTCCTGGCTGGGAGGGAGGGGAGGCCCCTGGATCCTGGCAGTGTCCAAGGGCAGGTTGGACACTGGGGCTTGGAGCAGCCTGGGGTGGTGGGAGGTGTCCCAGGGATTTTATTTTATTAACACCTGGGGGTTTGTGGCAGGACCCTGGAGCAGCTGGAGTGGCTGATCCCATCCTTGTCCCCTGTCACTTGTAGGGCACAGTGATGTTCTCATGGGCCTGGTTTCTGTAAACAGGGCTGATCTCTATGAGAGGCTCAAATTCCTGCAGAACGGTAAGTGCAGACTGGGAATTCCTGACAGGAATCCTGCTCACACCCACAACTCCTGCTGGGGAGGGTGGGCATGCACACAAGTGGGAAATCTGCCTGGGAATGTGACTTTAATGGGCAGAACAGAGCAAAGTTCAATTCCAAAATCTTCGAATAAAAACTCCAATAAAAACTCCAATAAAACTTCCAATAAAACCTCCAATAAAATAGGAAGAAACTCCAATAAAATGAGAGACATTGGTCTCCACTCCCCAAGCTGTTCAGGACAGTGCTGAGGCACATCCTGAAACCACTGAGTGCCCACCTGCAATGTGAAACTCACTCTCCCATCAGGACGTGCCCAGTGCAGAATTTCCCTGTCTCTGATGATTCCAGCCATTTCCCAGCCTCTTCATTGTCAGGAATCAATTCCTGTCCAGGGCTGTGCCCTCTGCCTGCAGCAGTGAAGGTGCATGGTGCCCAATAAATGTAATCCTTCAGGCCTGAGCCTGTTAATTGGGCTCATTAATTGGCTCCCCAGTGTGGGAGATGAGGAGCAGAGATTGCCTGGGGTGTCTTCCCACTTGTTCTGACCTCAGA
>JANPWX010000671.1:0-11097 GCA_024734555.1 Trochalopteron elliotii
TGCTTCCGCTTTGCTGAGGTGTGAGGCCGGCGGGGAAGGGCACGAGCAGCTGCTTGATGTGGCTGTGGGGGAGTGGGGAGGGAAACTTCTGCAGTCCTGACCTGAGGTCGGCCAGAAATCACCAGCTGGAGTGACATGAGTGTGAACCTGCTTGAAGTGACAGGCAGCTCAGCCCCTGGGACTCTATTTACATATGTTTAAAACAAACAAAAGAAAGCTGCCTTTGTTCCCCAGGAAAGTCTATTTACTTGGCATTCAACTCATGTATAAGCTGGAACTTCTTTCACAGAAGTAGAAACAAAGCGACTGACATTTCTGCTTTGATGTGAGGCTGCAGCTGAGATTTGATTTTGAAATATGAGAGTAAACTGAAACTACCTGCAATTTAAAGGTGGATTTTTAATGACCTTAAAAGTTTTGAGAAGTTTTTTTCCCCTTCCCTCAGGGACCAGAAAAAATTAGAACAGTAATCTTACTCATAGCTGTAAGTCTACAGAGACAGTGGCTGCAGGTTAATGAAAAATTGACACTGCTACTTGCTGTGCTTCCAGCAGAATATTTTTTTTTCTTCAAACTGAACTATGGCACTGTGTGAGCTGGTTATGAGTCTCACATATTAAACTGGATGCTGCTTTTGTGGAAGCCACGGGAGCAAGTCACAGAACAGCATTTCTGCATTCTTCACTCTGGAACATGCTGCAGTACTTGCTGGGTTCTTAAAATGGTTACTCTGGTCCTTCCCTCAGAAATAAAGAAATGGAGAATTAAAGGTTGCTCTCTAATCCAGAGAGTGGCAGAGGAGCCATTCCCAGTGACCTCCATCCCAGTGCCTGCTCCCCAGTGCTGTCAATCAGCCCCATCACAGTCCAGCAGAGAAACCCCAGAGCAGGAAGTGGGTGTTTTGTGTGCAGATGCTCCTGTTTTACAGACATGTGTGCACTGTTCCACACTGCTTCTGTGGCACTGGGACTCCTTGGGGGACACCTTGTGGCTCGCAGTTGTTCAAGTGTCCTCTCCAGGAGCCTCTCTGCAGTTTTTTTGGGGACAGCTTGTTCCTGGGAATCAGAAATGGCACCAACTCAGCAGCCCAGGGTGACTTTGCTTGGGGCTCTGACAGCTTGATGACTGTTTGTTGTCCTTGGCATGGTGGTGCCATCTGGCCCAGTTTGGACAGTGGGGCTGTGATCCTGCCCTGCCTGGAATTCCAGCTGCTGCTGCTGAGATCTTGGGCTGTGCTGGAATGGCAGCACTGGCAGCTCGGTGCCAGCCTGTGGCAGATGGAACACGCTTCAATCACCCCCGTGAGCTGTGCTGGACACACAGAGGTGTTGGAATTGCCTGTGAGACAAAGGGAGGGAAGGCATGAAGGTGGCTTCATGTGATATGGGATCCCAAGGCAGGAATTAAAGAGCCACTGGGTGTCTATAGGCCTTCCTGCTCCCCTCTAAGGATTTTAGACCCGTACCAGTAAGAGTAGGAGGGGACAGGTTCTTTGGTGTATGTTTTTTATTATTATTGTTGTTGCTGTTGTTGCTTTTTTTATTTTGTTATTTCCTCAAAAGAGGGGAAGGGATATTTAGAAGAGTGTCCAGAAGAAAGGAAACTAAACCACATAAATTCAGTGAGTTTGTTTTCATCTTGGGGAGCAAAAGTACAGAAGAGTGCTGGCACTCGGCCTACATGTGCCTTCCTCTCCCTGAGAGCCCATGAGCTTTACCCTGGTGGAGTTCTCTTCTGTAGGAACAAAGGGAGTGTGCTAAAGCATCCCCGACTCCCAAGTAGGCATCTCTGTATAAGGGAAGAGTTTCAGTTTACCTTTAGACGTTTTAGGAAGTTTAACTGGAAAGTTCAGCACCCTTCTCATTGCAATTGGCTGAGTGCCAAGAGTGAAGCACCTGTTGCACCTTGCCACTGTTTTTCAATTCCTGTACCTCTCCCCATTGGTAGCAAGCCAAATTGTCCTTCCTAAAACATTAAGTATTTAGGAAGGAGCACAAAAGAACTAAGGGGCTTTTTGAAGTGTTTCTAGCAGGATGTCAGAGGTTTTCTTAGACAACTGTGCGCGGCTTTTCTTTTGCTTTCTGTAACGTTTGTGATTTTTCATTTATTAAACATTTTACTTTACAAAAGACCTCTGAAGAGCAATCTTTCCAAGATTCTTTTAAGCCAATCTGCAAGGGCTGGACCCTCAGAGACTGATACATTTACCCGTGGCTCATAACACTCTGGACACATGTTAAACTGTATGAAGGGTGGGCACCTGCAGGAACAAGAGCTGTGATCCTGCTTAGGGCCTTTAACTGAGGAATAGGGACCTCCAGCTGCAATTCCCCTGGGCAGGTGCCCATCTGTGCATGCCAGAGATGCTGTGGGGGCCTCTCCCTCCTTGTCCCAGAACTCCAGTGCGAGGAACCACAGAATTCACAGTGCCCTGTTTGCTTCCCCTCCACCCTGCTGAAATGCCTGTGGTTTGATTCCTTTCCTTTGTAATAAACTGTGCCCACCACAGCGTATATTCTTTTAAATAACATTTTAAAATATTTTCCGGTAAATTAAAGTGATGACATGTTTGTAGGGCTCATTGTTAATTTCATTTCCTTTGGCTCAGCCAGCCAGATAAAATACAAAGTTATTAATCTTTGTTTAAAAGAAGATCCTTTGCCGAACAGTAATAAATGATCTTGATAGATTTGTCAGGAAAATGAATGATAATCATTTGCAGATAGACACAAGCCTAGTATGGAAGATTAATAAGAAAACATGTATTGGCATCATTAATAACATCTGCTGCCAATGCACTTGGATACTGGTTAGAGCCTGAGAGCCATGTGTTCTTGTTAGGACACCACAACTCATCCCCTGCTGCCACAACCAGCCCACACAGTGCTCCTGTTCAGCTGGAGTCTCATTTGTTGATTGATTTGGTTTTAATTTTTTTTCCCAGCTAATTACATTGTTTTCCTAGAAAACACAAGCAAAGGTCAAGATGTTTTGAGACAACTTTGCTTTATTTCAATAAAACCTCTCTGACTGACTTCCCCTCCCCAATCATTCTTTGCTCTTTTGTTTCACTTCAGTGCTTCAAAGCAGAGGAGTGAAGTGGAATAAGTTTACCAATGAAATGTGTCCTGCTGGGGGTGCACAGCTGGCTGCATCTGGCCGTGGGGGTGTCTCCACTCCTTCTCAGGGCTGAGCTCAGAGATGCAGTCACAGCTCTCAAAGTGCATTATTTTGTTCAACCACCATCAACATCATCATTTTAAAGGAAAAGTTACCTTCAAGGATCCATGGGGTGAGATGGGAAGAACTCATCACATAACCAAAGATCAAAAATATTTTGTCATTAAAAAAAAAAAGGCTTAGTAAAATTCAGTTCTACTCTCTACAAAACTTAATGCTGCTTAGGGGAAAAAAAATAATCTCAAATGTTTAAAAAACTGCCCCAATTTTCCTCATCCTGCTCAGTGTTGCTTTCCCATGATTTAAGGGGATGTGTGGTCCAAAAAAAGCCAATAAAGCCTTTGAGCTGAGAGCTGCTGAGGGTCTCTGTAGCCCAGGGCCAGGAGGTGAGAGCCCTGGTATTTCTAAATGCACTAAAAATGTACCTGTTATTATTAGACACTTGCCAGCTATTAATCACTGCTGGTAACTTGATTTTCTCTACATGTGTTGAGGCACCCTCTGATCTGGGCACTGCTTGCTTGAAACTGAATATTGGAAGGCAAGACCAGCTCTGTGTTGTGTGCTTCTTCCCCTGGGGATGGATGGGCAGCTCATGGCACTGAGAGCTCCCTTGTTCCCATTTTCCTCTTAGAATGAGCAACTGCTTTTACTGACCTGCACGAGGCCAGCATAGACCCCATCCTGTTCCATGCAAACTGAGGATAATCATGGCCCAACTTCCCTGTGCCTGTTGGAAACAGAGCCTTGTTTCTTCCCTCCTTGCTGACTCATGACTCATTTTCTTCATCTTTCTGGTGCTGTGCTTCTCTGTGTGCCCTCACCTCCCCACACAGCCCATGGTGACTGGGACCTGCCCTTGGGATGCAGGCTCACATCCCTGTGGGCATCCTCAGCCTTCTCCAGGCACAGCTGTTAACACTGGGTGCTGCTGTCTCTGTGTGCTTTCAAAGATTTTGGCTGTGTCACGTTATGTGGTGGCACCAAGACGGATCAGAAGAGCCCAGACTTGCTCAAGAAAGTGAGATTGTGATCCAGGTCCCAAGGAAGGATGGTTCTTTCCCTGCCACAGGCAGGTCACTGCGGTCCCAGGGAGACCTTTGTGTGCCAGAGCAGGCCAGATCACCACAATAACCCACAGTCAGGACTGGCTTGGTTACTCAGGCACCTTTATTGCTGGGAATGCTGTTAAGGGGCAGCATCAGCCCTGTGAGGAAACAGGTTTTGACTGGTGTAAGGCCAGCCCTCATGCAGCAGAGGGGACAGGATGGGGGACTTGGAGAGCAGGAAGAAGCCCTCTGTACCCACTGCTGATGCCAACGAGGGGTGGGGTGGGAGGGGTCCCACACAGATCGTGGGGAGGCTGTGGGAGCCAAGGTTATCTCTGCTGAGTTAATCCATTGGTCCCCAACAGATCCCATCCAAATTTGGGCCATATAAAAAAACAGCTAATGTTTCAGTCTCCTTCACCCACACCACAGTAAACAAGAATTCCTTCCCCTAAGCACAGCAGTGCAAACTCGGCCTGGAGAGAGGACCCAGCCATGCCACAGCTGGGCTTTCCAAAGCCTTTGCTCCTTGCTGGGCTCAGCTCCACACCCTTAAACTTGACCCCAAACCTCCTGACTTGTCCCATGTCCTGTCCCACACATCCCCTGCATCCCAGGTGTGACCAGTGCTGAGTCTTGGTCACCCCTCAAGGAGAAACTGAGCCCCACAGTCATTCCCAGCAAGAGGTGCCTCCAGGGAAGGGCTGTGCTGCCGTGTGCCAGCACCTCAGGGACAGTCAGCAGGAGCTCTGTCACCTGATGCTCCCAGCTTAGACAGAGAGAAGAGAACAACCAAGGCCATGTGATTCCTGACCCCAGCTCAGGCATAATATGCCCACAGGAATACGTTGACGGTCATCAGGATAATGGCACTGACATTACACACGTGCTTCCAGAGGGGCTTTTCCTCGATGCTGGTGAGTCTCTGCTGCAGGGCAGCTTTCTCCTCCTCAGACAGGCTGGGCGTGGGGCCGGTGGACAGACCACAGAGCCACAAATACATCATTTTCCAGCAGGAAGGTTTGGCTGCTGTGAGAGAGGGACCAAAACATGGCTGTTGGAATCTACTGGGACTCTTCCCTCCCTTCTCCCAATCGACTTGAGGTGCATCAGCCAGTCTAGAGTGGGGCTGGAGAGGCACCTTGCCTGGGAGATGCAAGCTGATGGAAAGAAGGAAAAGAGGAAAAGAGGAAAAGGAAAAGGAAAAAAGGAAACTTCTCCCTAGACCAGATACTGCACAGCCTGATTGCAGTCGGTTGATTGCAGCACCAATCACTCATCAATTAATTAACAAATATCTTCCCTCTTCTCCCCAACCCAGATTCCTTCCACTTTTATAAATTCCTGACAGCGTGATGGTCCATTTGGAGATATCCCAGCTTGTTCATTACACATGGCATGCCAGGTGAAGTGGGTGTTTTAATTGTCAGTCCTGTGCTGTGTGTATTTCACTGGCTGTTCTTTCCAAATATAACCTTTTTTTGAAATGCAGGATGTTAGAGGGCCTTGAAAAAGGGTGTTACCCAGAAAACACTCCTCATTAAACTGCCAACAGTTGTTTCACATTTCCTTCCTCATCTCTTCCTCATCGCATCTCTGCTAATTACCAAAATACCAAGATATTTGTTGATAAAAATCGGAGCTAGTGAAGTGAACTAGGAATTGATAAGAAATAAGAAATATTGCTGAATAACTGCATTCAAATTAAATCCAAATTTACTCTATGGAGGAAGAAAAAACCAAGGGATTTGTTTAGGTGTTCACTTCTGTTTGGCTTGGCTGTGATTGGTTCTGGTGTCCTTTGGACTGACCAGCAAATGGAAGGAGTGAAGAAATCTTGTGGGTGTCTTTATTCTGAGGTTCCTGCTCTGTAACCTTTGAAAGTAAAGCTCAAAGCCTTTTTTAAATAGATTTACAGAATAAAGCTCTGTCCACTCTGAAAAGAACTTGCCTGTGCAGCATTTCCTGCTACTCTTCTGTCTCCTGACAATTCTTTCAGTTCACTTTGCTCTGCCTTCCTTCCTACTAAATACCTCTGGTAGGACACAGAGCTATTTGAGGTCTGAGTTTTAACCATGGCTTACATCCTAAAGGAAGATGAAAAGATCCTGTTGGTGTCATAGAAATGAGAAAAGTGAGGCCTGTGGGTTTGTTGTAGACATCCACAAAGGGCACATGTCTGCTCCCAGGGTCTCTTGGTGCCCTCAGACTGTGCTGCTCTTTTGGTGCTCTTTGTTTTCAGGAGTGGCAGCTCTTCTGAGCCATTCAGAGGGATGTGACATCAAGGTATGTTGGGAGGACCAAGAACACTTTCATCTGTCACATCCTTCAAACTGCAAATACAAGCCCCAGCTGCAGTGAATGCACCAGGTGGCTCCTCATGAACTTCAGGGATTTGCATGGGATCCTGGCTGTGCACTCCCAGGCACAGGAGTGTGTTTGTTCACAGACAGATTCCTACCTGCCTCCTCCTTATTGCCTGAAGCTGCAGTTTCCACCACGTCCTTCTCTTTGTCTTCTGCTTTGGTGTGAGCTTCTTCACTCTTGCCATTTTCCAGGTTCATGGCAGGTGCTTTTTTGTGCCTGGTCCACCACGTGAGGCTGTCCAGCTGCAAAGTGGAAGAGAGAGAAACTGGTCACTGCCTGTCTGTCCCAGTGTGGCCACCCCGACATCTCCCTCCTTGGGGGGCACAGGTCCAAGGTGGTGCTGAGTCCTGCTTGAGGTGATCTCCCGCTTTCCCTCCCTTCCTTCCTGCACAGGTGCCCACACCCTGGGTAAGAAGGTTGGCACCATCCAGCTGGAGTTGAAAAGCTCAGGAAAAAAAGTGAAATAATCGGGTTTCTCTCCTTGCATTTTTTAAAATAACTTGTTCCATCCCTGTCTCTGAGGAGTAACCCTTTAGCAGACATTGGAGAAGCAGCTTCCTATTTGCAAGGCTCATGTGATTGATCTGAAATAATGATGATCTGCATCCAGAATGGCAGTCCTGCAACAGGGAAGGGTAATAAAGTCAAATAAATAAAAAATCAATCAAGAAAGAAGCCCAGATACCCTCTCTGAATACAGTCAGTCAAAGACAGCTGTTGTGCCCACAGTAGATTTTTTTTAAATTCTGGATTTCTCTGATGGGCCAATACAAGACATTGCCTGACTTTGCAGAAAGCCACAAAGGATGATCAGTCTGCTTTACAAATGCCCAAGTTCTGAAACTTATCCTAGAGCAAGCCTGAAAGTCTTCTCCCTGAAATGCAGGGAGTGCACAGGAGACATTGATCTTGCAAAGCTCAGTGGTCTTTTGGCAACTGTGGGGGCATCACACCCCCCAGGAACTCAGGGATTTGGGCTTAAGCCAGGGCTGCTGCTGCTGTAGCTGACCTTGGCATGCCCAGGAGCTTTGGTAGCTCTCCCTGAGCCCTGCCCTGGCCAGGCCAGGCAGCAGGGACAGGCTCATCCATCCCTCCTTAGCGCAGCTGCCAGGTCCAGAGGCTGCACTCCCCCTCCAGCCCATGCTGCCTGGCAGAGGGGCACAGGGGGGAACAGTGCAGAGCTGCAGTGGTGACAACAGGGCAGGCAGAGTCACACACGTGCCCCAGGAGCAGCTGTCTCCCTGCTCTGCCCATATGGAAATGAACTTCCCCAATGGGTGACTTACAAAGTAACGTGAGTTTCATTTTTGAATTTCGCACACACAAATCCAGGCAGAAGCTTCCAGCTGACACAGAATGTTGCATAATTTCCAGAAGATTTATAGCTTTATTTAAATCATTTTCAACCAAGATGAGCATTGGGCAGGGCTAATCTTTCTTGTCATGAAGTGCTAAATTGCTTTGATTTGATGATCCTCATCTTTCTCAGGGGTTCTTTTTTTTTTTTAAATCACTTAGGAAATGTCACTGGAACATAGTAAAGTTTCAGGGCACTAAAGGATTTCCAAAACTTTTTTCCTTTGCTCTCCTCATGTGTCACTGAACCACTGTCTCTGCACATTGCAGCAAAATCTGCAAGGGCTGGGGCTCGGATTCCACCAGAGGGAAGCAATTCCCAATGGAAAGCAGCATAAACAGAGGGAACCTCATGGCAATGCCCCACTGACCCACCCAGGAGCTGGTGCCTCTTCCATGGCTAGTAAAGCAAACCAGCAGCCTAGAGAGCTCCTGGTAAAGCATCACACCAGCACTCCAGCTCTGAGCTCAATGGGTTTGGGCTGGCTACATTCCTTGAGATCCCCCTTTCTCCTCTTTGCCTCTGGTGTGGGGCAGAGCAGCAGCTTTGTGTGGTCATGGAGGCCTCCACGGGGCTAGCTGTGCTCACCTGGCACAGCCTCCCAAAGGATGGGGAGGGGAGACAGGTGGTGGCAGTGTCTTGGGTGCCTGGAGAAAGCAGGAAAAGCCTTCACTAAGAATTCCCTGCAGGGAAGCTCTGTCAGTGTAGGACCATCCTACAACTCAAAGCAAGCTTTCATTTCTATTTCGATTATAGGTTTCATATTTTCAGAATCTTTTGCTAAGCAATCATATTTATAAGGTTTCATTGATTCATCTTCCCCAACATGTCAGCTTTACTGACTGGGACTTGTGCTGGGTCCTGGGGAAGCCCTGTAACTCTGCTCCCACCTGCAGAGCCACTCCTGGCACTGCTGGGGGAACCCTGTGTCCCCACTTAGTTTGCTCCTGTCAGCACCCACAGAGCTAAGCATGTCTGGCTCTCAGTGCCACCAAGTGATGCTGTGGGAGCTACAGGTGCAGCACTCAGAGCTCTCAGGGTGGGCTCAGGCCAGCCCAGATGGGCTTGGTGCTCCTCCTAAGCTGTGCACCAAGAGGAGCCACTGAAGCCAGACCTCAAGACACAGGGAAAAGATCCCAAGCCCAGAGTACAGCAGGTGGAATTGCCAAGCCATCAGCCTGTCTGGGTGAGCCCTGACCCCTGGGGAGCTGACCTGCTGGTGCAGCACTCAGTGCTTTGGGGGCTGCTCCCCTCCCTTTTCTCCCTCACAGTCTCCTTGGGCAAGGCAGTTTGCAAGAACTCAGCAAAGTTTTTCTTTTGTTGTTTGTAAACTAGAATAAATCCTTCTGTTCCAAAATGCCATCTGGCACCTGACAGTTGTGTTTCAGCTTCATAGTCTCAAATTTAATTGTAAGCTCTTTTGCAGGGTTTTCAAGGACGGTGTGACACAATATGGACTACCTACAATGAAGACATATGAACTCTGGAGCATACCAAACAAATTCCTTGCATACTTGTTTTCCAGCACAGCATCAATCACCACAGGGATGGGAGAGTGTCCAAAACAGCAGGAGAAAATGCTACAGCTTGCACTTCTCAGACTGTAATTCATTTAAAGCCAGGAACATTAGCTGTACCACTCTAACATCAGATACAAATCTCTTTTCTCTTTTTGCCCATTTACTATCTCAGAAGCATTGAGATTCAATACTTAAAGTTGTCCAGTGTAGATCCTCAGCTGGTGCAAAGTGACATAACTGTGCTCACCAGCTGTTCCTGGTCTTTGCAGGCAGTGGAGCTGTGGTGATTTACCTCTGCTGAGGTATGAGCTATCACTCTATTTCCTCAGCTTTGTCTTTGCCGGCTTGTTTTTCTACTCTTTTTGCTTGACAAAACAAATGCCACAATTCCTAGCTCTTGTGCTGTGTCTTTCATCATTCCATCTCCAAGCACTGCAGAACCAGCCCCATGCGAGTCTTAGGTGAGAAATATCTGAGGCTCAGGAAGGGAATGGATTAACCAGGAAGAACCAGAGCTTCAGAGATCCTCATGCAGGACACCCAGCACAGCGTCCCCCTCCCAGCCACTCTCATGGGGACAGTCAGGCTCTTCACCACAGGTTTGCCCACTTGCATGCCAAGTAAATAATGGCCAAACATAAAGGCCAGGTGCCAGTTTCTACCCAGACAGTCAGAGCCCTGCATATCCACCCTGATCTCCACCTCCTGCCCTTCCTTCCCCAAACACGTCTGGCCCTGAGCCAGCCCAGCACAGCCACAGACTCGCTGGAGATGAGGGGGAAAACTGTGAGAAACTGTGTCATCAGAAGTGATGGTCCAAACCCATACTTCTGCTCATGTCTAGGGCAAAACCTGGGGTGAATCTGACCCAGGAAAATGAAAAATGCTGGTCTCAATGCTGCCCACTCAGATTCGTGCCAGACAGGCAGAAACCCAGCAGTCTTGTCTCCTGCTTCAGCTAAAAGCCATGCCTTCCCTTTGGCTGTTCTCTGAGGAACAAGGACAGACATTTCCTGTTGAAATCGGGGATAAATAGTAGAAACGGAATGGAATCAGACAAGAAGAAATGGGGACAGACTCTCCCATTCCTACTGAGCTATGGAAAGAGGGAATGAGCTACTGCTTAGTGGCACAGATTTCCTGGCAGTCCATGCCATTTTCCTTGTGGTGGGAAGATAGTGAGGGGCAGGGGGTACACGGGATGGTCATCACAAATATCAGATGATTGATCTGGGTCTCTGTGTCCAGCGTTCACTGCCACAGCCACTATCATTAACTCTCATTCATTCTCTGCAACAGGATTTCTTACACAGAGGTCAAGCACTGAGCTCAGCACTATGTGGGGTTCATGGCATACCAAAAGGCTCTCCTGAACATCCCTATGGAGAAAATTTCCCCCAAGAAGTCCAGCTGATGTTTGTTCCTGGCCAGTGCTGCCCTTCAGCAAGCTCTCCTCCCTCCCTGGCTCTCCAGAGGTACCTGAGGTTGGGCAGCCACCACCTCTCCTCCTGAGTTCCTCTGGGATAACTGCACACAACTGCTTCAGACAAAACCCTGCCCTCCCTGATCATACCCCTGGCTCTTTGGAGAATATGTCAAATAAGGTCACTTACATCCAGCACCT
>JANPWX010000674.1:0-11371 GCA_024734555.1 Trochalopteron elliotii
GGCTGCCCGCACAGGAGCCTGACTAAAATAAAAAATTCCCGAACCCGCCTGCGGCGCCGCTCAGCCCACAGCCCGTTCCCGCGCACTAGGACACGGCGCGGAAAATTGCGTCCGGGAGGCGCCGTGGTCGGGGTCTCGCACAGGCAGTCGAATAGAAGCCCCCGCGGGTCCTTGCATTTTTCCCGCCCTTTTTGCCGCCACCTTAGGAAGGTCCGGCGAGTCGCTCCGCGTGGCCATCTTGAGAGGGGCGTCAGGTGACGTCCGCCTTTTCTCGCCGCCATCTTGGTTGTGGGTGAAGCCACTTCCGGTTCAGCCGCCATCTTTTTTGTGGCACCCCGAAGCCCCCCCCGTTGCGGCTGCACGCACAGGCGCCTGAGTAAAAAATAAAAAATGCCTGAACCCACCCGCGGCGCCGCTCAGCCCGCAGCCCGTGGCTGCACACTTGGATACGCCGCGGAAAATTGCTGCCACGCGGCGCCGTGGTCGATGTCTCGCGCAGGCAGTCGGATAGACACCCTCAGGGTCCTTGCATTTTTCCCGCCCTTTTGGCCGCCACCTTAGGAAGGTCAAGCCGCCATCTTGTTTGTGGCACCCCGACGGGTCGCCCCTCCCGGCTGCTCGCACAGGCGCCTGACTAAATCGACTGCCTGAACCCGCCCGTGGCGCCGCTCAGTCCCCATCCCGTGTCCGCGCATGTGGATGCGCCGCGTAAAATTGCTCCCGGGCGGCTCCGTGGTCCGGGTCGCGTGCAGCCGGTCGGCTGCTACACGCCCGGGCTCCTTGCATTTTTCCCGCCCTTTTGGCCGTCATCTTTCGGCGCTCGGGCGGCAGCACTGGCCCCGAGTTCGCAGACCGGTGCCGCTACGTGCCCCGGGGACGGCCACGGGACAGAGCTGCAGTACCGCTCTCTGTCCACACGAGGGCAGCACTGCCGCACAGCTCGGCCTGGAGCCGCCACGCGCCTCCGGGACGGGCACTGGGGGCAGGTGCAGTACCACGCTGTGTCCACACGAGGGCAGAACTGCCGCACAGCTCGGCCCGGGGCTCCCACGCGCCCCGGGCACCGGCACGGAGCCGAATCAAAAGAGAACGGGGCCAAAAAAGTCCTTCCAAACATCTTCGAAAATAAATGCCCCAAAAGACCCCCAACCACAACTACGAAAACCTCGCCCTCAACCAAATGGAAACCAAAAAAGCCTTTATCTTAGGCTATATTCCAATCTTTCTCATTTTGACATTTATATTTAGCACTGTGTCCTAGGGTGACTATGTATCCCCAAATCGTCTGTTCTGTGTTCTGTACCTTTAAGACTGGTTCTGAGAGTGAGCAGAGAAAGAAAAAGCGCGCAGTTTGTTTTGAGAAACAAACTCACTCCTCGGAATCTGCTCTCGTCCTTAGGACTGTGTGGTTTCTTTTTTTTTCCTTCGTCAGATACACGGAGGGCAGCCAGAAAGTTTTTTTTCTCCTCTTGTTAGTCTAGCTAGCTGAGGCAAAGAAGCTTTCCTGAACTGTTTTTTTTATTATTTTATTTTTCTTTGGGACTGTTTAAATCTACTCAAGACCGAAAAACCCAGAGGAACACCAAGATCTTGCACCCGTGGCCCACCGGGCCAGGGCTCAGCATTTTCCAGCACTGAAGGGACTGATAAACAGACTCCTGGCACAGACTCCCAGTTTTGCCATCTCTCTTCGGAGCAGCGAGAGGTTTTATTGTTTCATATTATTATTATTGTTATTATTATTATTCATTCTTTATGCTTGTGAGCATTTTGTTTGTTAAATAAATAAGGCTTTTTTTCCACTCTATCTCTGAGAGAATTATTTCCCCGGACCGGCTGGGGGGAGGGGCTGTTTGGATTTGCTTTTCAGAGGAACCCCATTCGGAGATTTCCTCCCAAATTTGCCCTAAACCAAGACAAAAAGTAAATTTGGCGCCCAACGTGGGGCTCGAAAGAGTAAAAAAAAACTTGTATTGATTATTGAGTGCATTTTGGTTGTTTTTTGTGTGAAGATAAAGTAGCCATGTTGCCCCTTAAATCCCTAATGTCTATTAAAATAAAGTCCTTACTGTATTTCTGTTCCCTAAGTTTCTTTGAGGTTCTAATACCTTTCTGGTCCCTAGACTTGTTTTCTTATCCAAAACTAGCTCCAATGTTGTCCCTAACACATAGCTTTTACACTAGAAGTGCACGATTTAAAATTGCTATTTTGTTGAGTTTAGTAATCATGATTTACAAGAAGTTTATAAAAGTACTAGAGTTTGTAACAAGTATGTTTAGTTTATAATTTCTTCGTCCTACCATGCGTCCTAGTTCCAGCAGCATGTTTTAAGAATTTATGAATAATTGCACCCACTTTGTTAGAAAAAAGACAAAAAATGAAGCTTTTCAGTCTTTCCTGTCCCTCATATCTTTTAAATCGGTCACATCACTTTTAAAGAATATTCAGTGTCCCCTGAATGTTAAAAATACCATCTTCCTAGTATTTCATCTGGTGAGCTTCCTCTATATAGTTTGCAGCTTGTCTAGAATAAAAGCTAAAATTTCTCGAAGGGCTAATGTAACCCCTGACCCAGGAGTTGACCCAGGCATAAGAAATCTTGAATAGTGTAAAAAATGGAAAAATATAAGCCAGCTCCTGAAAAAGTTTTCTGACCCTGTAGTCTGAGACTTTCCACATAAACAAATTCAAAATCCAGCCAAAGTAAAGAAATACCTGAAAAAGAAATACCATAATGCCTCTAAGAAAAAAAAGATTATTGCAGTAAGCTGGGCTCTGGCATATGCTTATCGCACCCTGCTAGATAATGTAGGGCAGCCAACAAAGACAGAAAAGCAGAGATGCAAATCAACAGTTACTATTCCAATCACTCAAGCTGCAGCTAATATCCCAAGCTCCGAACCAATAGCTGAACGAGACAGTAGGCCTCAACCAATAGCTGTTGCTGCTAATACAAAAAGCAAAAAGTGTAAAAGCAAAACCAATCGCAAAGTGGAAAATAATGATGATGATGCAAAAAAAGAACCTTCACCAAAATCAAAAGCCACATCGAGGAGTACAAATTCTAAAGCCAATATTAATACCTTTTCCCTAAAAAACCTTCGAAGCCTAAGAAAAGACTACAAGCGACAACCTGATAAATCTATAATTAGTTAGTTAGTCCGCCTTTGGGATGCTGCAGAAGAAGCTACCATTCTGAATAGCACTGAAGCAAAGCATTTAGAATCTCTGTCACATGATCCTGTCATTGACCAAAGCATGATGAGGGACGCTAGCCCTCACAATCTCTGGGAACGGATCCTAGAAAGTGTAGCACAAAGATACCTGTGTGCAGATGACCTCTATCTGCAGCAGACACAGTGGAAAACCATAGAACAGGGAATCCAACGTCTGAAAGAAATGGCTGTAGCAGAGCTCATTTTTTCAGATGACGTAACAACTAAAAATCCGAACCTAGTACCATGTACACCTGTCATGTGAAAGAAACTTGTGCGACTTGGGCCACCTGAATACGCTTCTGCTCTAGCAATAATAAAGCGAGATAAGACATATGAAACTGTGCTCGACATAGCGAAAAAGCTGTGAGCATATGCAAATGCCGTGCATAGCCCAACACATGCCAAAATTGCAGCTATAAAAACACGTCTACAAAAACTAAAAGATAAAATAGAAGAAAATCACAAAAAACTCAAGGAAAAAATTAGAGAGAACCTCTTCCAAATTTCAGCAGTACAAATCAGAAGTGTTAGTACCCAACGAAGACATTCCCCAAATAGGGAGAGAGGGTACACTCGACAAACTAAGCTGTAGTTCTTCCTGCGTGATTGCAGAAAAAACATAAAAAAGTGAAATGAAAAATCTACTGCTACTTTGGCACAACGAGTACATGAGCTGAAGAAAAGCAAAACCCAAAAAAAAAGTTCCACCAAAAGAAAAGCAACTCCAATTGCCCGTAAGCAAACTGCCAGATATAATGATAATAATATGTCTGACTCCCTTAAAAGAACTTCTAAGACATACGCCCAAAAAAAAAAAGAAAACCAAGACTAGAGGGGCCCTGCCTCTAGCCAAGTAGAGGCTAGAGAAAATCGTGGTTTTTTAGAATGTGTGAATTCGTTAGCCTGGCACATCTGAACCACAAAAATATAAAGCCTTAGTCGATACTAGTGCACAGTGCACATTAATTCCATCAACACATGTAAAGGCAGAATCTGTTTCTATTGCTGGTGTGACCGAGAAATCACAAAACTATACGTTAATAGAAGCAAAAGTGAGCCTAACTAAAAATGAATAAAAGAAACACCTTATTGCAACTGGCCCAAAAGCCCCATGCATTTTGGGCATAGACTACCTTCAGAGTGGGTATTTCAGAAACCCTAAGAAACTCAAATGGGCATTTGAGATAGCAGCTGTAGTGATAGAGAGCATCCAACAATTAAACACCTTGCCTAGACTGTCCGAAAATCCGTCAACAGTAAAACTTCTGAAAGAAAAAGAGCAACAAATACCAATTACCACCTCAATAGTGCACCGCCAACAATATAAAACAACTCAAAATGCCGTAATCCCCATTCATAAAATGATCCGTAAGCTGGAAAGTCAAAGAGTAGTCAGCAAAACCCACTCACCCTTCAACAGCCCCATCTGGCCTGTGCGTAAATCTAAAAAAGAATAGAGACTGACTGTGGACTATCGTGCATTGAATGAAGTGACTCCACTGCTGAGCGCTGCTGTGCCAAACATGTTAAAGCTCCAGTACGAGCTAAAGTCCAAGGCAGCAAGGTAGTATGCCACTATTAACATTGCTAATGCATTTTTCTCCATTCCTCTGGCAGCAGAGTGCAGGCCTCAGTTTGCCTTCACATAAAGGGGAGTGCAATACACCTAGAACCGACTGCCCCAGAAGTAGAAGCACAGTCCTACCATCTGCCATGGACTGATCCAAGCTGCACTAAAAAAAGGTAAAGCTCCAAAACATCTGCAGTACATCGATAACATCATTGTGTGGGGGAATACTGCAACTGAAATGTTTAAAAAAAGAAAAAAGATCATCCAGATTCTACTAAAAGCTAAATTCGCTATCAAAAAGAGCAAAGTTAAAAAACCTGCTCAAAAAATCCAGTTCCTGGAAATTAAGTAAAAAGATAGACAGCGTCAAATTCCTACTAATGTCATCAACAAGATCACAGCAATGTCTCCACCTACCAACAAGAAAAAAACACAAGCTTTCCTAAGTGCCATAAGTTTTTGAAAAATACATATCCCTAAGTACAGCCAAATTGTAAGTCCTCTCTACCTAGTTACCCGCAAAAAAACCACTTTCCACTGGAGCCCTGAACAGCAACACGCCTTTGCCCAAATCAAGCAAAAAATTGCCCATGCAGTGGCCCTTAGCCCAGTCAAGACAAGACCAAATGTAAAAAACGTGCTCTACTCTGCAGCCAAAAGCCATGGTCTGTCCTAGAGTCTTTGGCAAAAAGTGCCTAAGAAGACTCGAAAACGACCACTGGGATTCTGGAGTCGAAACTACAAAAAGTCTGAAGCCAATTATACTCCCACAGAGAAAGAAATTTTAACAGCCTATAAAAAAGTCCAAGCTGCCTCAGAAATAATAAGCACTAAAACACAACTCCTCCTGGCACCCCGACTACCAGTGCTGGGGTGAATGTTTAAAGCAGAAGTTCCGTCTACCCACCATGCCACCAATGCTACATGAAGTAAGTAAATTGCTGTCATCACACAGCGCGCCCGTATTAAAAAACTGAATCGCCCTAAGATTTTAGAGATAATTACAAATTAGCCTGAAGATAAAGACTTTAGTCTCACAAATAAAAAAAAGCAAAAACCAGTGACACGTGCTGAAAAAGCTCCACCATACAACCAACTGCCAACAGAAAAAACACCCTACGCTCTTTTCACTGACAGTTCCTATCGCATAGTAAAAATAAACCAAAAATAAAAAGCAACTGTGTGAAGCCCCACACGACAAGTCGCTAAAGCCACAGAAAGAAATAATGAATCAAGCCAACTTGCTAAACTCAAAGCTGTTCAGTTAGCCCTGAACATTGCTGAGAAAGAAAAGTAGCCAAAGCTCTACCTCTATACTAATTCATAAATGGTAGCCAATGCTTTATGAAAATAGTTGAAAAAGTGAAAAAAAGCTAACTAGCAGCGTAGAGGAAAACCAATTTAAGCTGCCAAAAAGTAAAAAAACATTGCCACTCAAATAAAAAAGCTACCTATAAAAATCCGTCATGTAGATGCCCATATCCCCAAAAGTAAAGCTGATGAGAAGCACAAAAACAATAAGCAAGTAGATCAGACTGCAAAAATAAAAGTATCAAAAATAAACTTAAATTAGCAACACAAAAAAGAGTTGTTCCTAACTCAATAAGCTCATAATGCCTCAAATCATCAGGGCAGAGATGCCACCTATAAGTAAGCACGAGACCGAAAAATAAATCTCACCATAAACAGTATTTCTCAAATTATTCATAACTATAACACATGTGCTGCAATCAAGCAAATCAAACAAATAAAGCCCCTATAATATAGTAAACAGTAGTCCAAATACAAGTATAAAAAAGCCTAACAAATTGATTATATCACATTACCCCAAACACGTCAAAGTAAGCGCTATGTGCTCACAATAATAAAAGCCACCACGAGGTGGCTAAAAACCTACCCTGTGCCTCATGCTACAACCCGTAACACCATTCTAAGCCTTAAAAAGCAAGTTCTCTAGAGACATAATACCCCTAAAAAAATTGAGTCAAACAATAAAACTCATTTCAAAAACAGCCTTATCAATACCTAAACTAAAAAACATAGCATTAAGTAAGTGTACCATATCCCCTACCATACACCAGCTGCTAAAAAAGTAGAAAAATTCAATAAACTATTAAAAACCACCTTAAAAGCATTGGGTGAGAAATCTTTCAAAAACTGAGAGCAGCATCTAGCAAAAGCCACCTAGTTAGTTAACACCCAAAGTTCCACCAACAGAGCAGGCCCTGCCCAGTCTAAACTCCTGCATACAGTAGATAAAAATAAAGTCCCTGTAATACATGCAAGAAGTTTGCTAAGAAAAACAGTTTAAATCAAATCCACCTCAAGTACAGACAAACCCATCCGTAGGATTGTCTTTGCTCAGAGACCAAGTTGTACATAGTAAATAATGCAAAAAAATAGAACAACACAATGTGTACCTCAAAAAGATCTAATTGTTAAATAAAAACCATGTGTACATATCACTTTTTGTTGAATGCCACTACCATTGTCTGTATATAGCTGTATATTGTTTTTATATAGATATATGCATGCATAATGTGTGTTTGTAAAGTTAAAATTCAATTAGTTTTAATAAGTTGACGATATAGTGATAAAAAGTAGAATGTCCTAGGGTGACTATGTATCCCCAAATCGTCTGTTCTATGTTCTGTACCTTTAAGACTAGTTCTGAAAGTAAGCAGAGAAAGAAAAAGCGCGCAGTTTGTTTTGAGAAACAAGCTCACTCCTCAGAATCTACTCTCGTCCTTAAGACTGTGTAGTTTCTTTTTTTTTCCTTCGTCAGATACACGGAGAGCAGCCAAAAAGTTTTTTTTCTCCTCTTGTTAGTCTAGCTAGCTGAGGCAAAAAAGCTTTCCTGAACTGTTTTTTTTATTATTTTATTTTTCTTTAGAACTGTTTAAATCTACTCAAGACTGAAAAACCCAGAGGAACACCAAGATCTTGCATCCGTGGCCCACCGGGCCAGGGCTCAGCATTTTCCAGCACTGAAGGGACTGATAAACAGACTCCTAGCACAGACTCTCAGTTTTGCCATCTCTCTTCAAAGCAGCGAGAAGTTTTATTGTTTCATATTATTATTATTGTTATTATTATTATTCATTCTTTATGCTTGTAGGCATTTTGTTTGTTAAATAAATAAGGCTTTTTTTCCACTCTATCTCTGAAAAAATTATTTCCCCGGACCGGCTGGGGGGAGGGGCTGTTTAGATTTGCTTTTCAAAAGAACCCCATTCGAAGATTTCCTCCCAAATTTACCCTAAACCAAGACACACTGCCATTTATTTTTTCTATTCATATCTCTGTCTATTAGATATAATACATTCTAACATACATGACATGTAATAATAGCTATTGTGTTTATTTATATTATCGATATTATTGTTTGTAGTTTATATTCCTATTTTTGCTGCTTCTCTTTTTCTATGTTCGTATTTGTTTTTTTCAATTCTTGTTTATTTCTTTGTCTTTTAAATGGTATTTTAAACTACATGAATTCATTAACCTAACACATCAAAACCACAATTTAAGTACAATTAAATAAGCCGGGTTTTCTAAGGGGTAAAGATTTAATTTTTATTAAAATAATATGGGCGTATTTTCTCTTTATGTGTGCTTTCGCGGGGGGAGTTGTTTGTGGGGAGGTTTTGTTTTGTGGAGTGTCTTTTGTTTGGTTTGCTTTGGATTTCTTGGCTAATAAACAATGAGCTTCGGAGAGGTACAAAATAAAATGTCTACTTTGTTTTATCGCTACCTCTAATATACACCTCGACATCCAGTTACTGCTGCTAATACTGTACAGGGGTAGAATGAGACCTCTTAGGGGGTTGAAAGGAAAAAAATGGCAGCACGGTGTTCACAGCTTTCTCCCTTCAGGTTTTTTAATTTAGCAGAAAACACAGAGGTTTTTGCTAACTGCACTCTCAATTATATCCAGACGTCCAGTGGACACAGAGGTCACTTTTCAACTTCTTTCTTGCCGACAGCCAAGCCTCCACATACTCGGGGTAAGAACGAGTAAGGAGGAAAAAAAAAAGGAGCAAAGAAAACATGAAAAAACGAAATTAAAAAAAAAAAAGAGGAAATAAAATGTAAAAATGAAATAAAAATGTAAAGGTAATAAAAAAATCAAGTAACAAAATAATTAAAGAAAAATATAAAAATAAATTTTAAAAAACTAGAATTAAAATCAATCAAAAATTAAAAAATTAAATGTAATTAAAAATACGTTAAAAGAAAAAGGAAAAAAAAAAGAATCAAAATAAAAATACAGAAAAAGAAGAAATGTAATAAAAAACCTTTTTTAAAGTACAAAAGAAACCCATGAAAAAATAAAGCACGATAACATAAAAGAGCATGGAAAAAATAAAATCAAAAATCTAAAAGTTAAAAAAAAGAAAAAAGGACGATCTAAATAAATGCAGCTCTCCCCTCAGGCCATGGCCTAACGCAGCTCCGGGAGCATCCTGGATTAGGCAGGGATAGCTACAGTCTGCAAGGAGAGAGAAGAAAATGGGTCAGAATGGACAGCCTACTTCCAGAAAATCAGCATCATCCATAAAGCATTAAGTAGAGCTGGGAGAACTTCCCCAAAAGTCCACTTCCCTGAGGACTGAGGGCTCCACCTGCCAAGGGCAGACCGTGGAAACCCCAGAAGAAAAAGCTGCTTGGCCAATTCCATAAAGCATTCCAAAATCAGGCTCCTGGGATGGACCATCTCTTCTCTCACCTTCAAACATCCAGAATGAGATCTATTGCTGTTGAGCAGCATTCAAAAACTTGTTAGAGCAGAAACTGCCTCACAAATGACACCGGAGTAATGGAAGCTCCTCTGGCTTACAGCTATGTCAATAACAAAATGCTTTAGTTACCTGACCAGAAAAGGATCTAAGACCCATCACTACAGGCTAAACTGGAGCCCTGCTTCAAAACAGGGCACTGAAGATGGAAGGGAGAAGCTTTTCTATGAGATACAGTGCCTACCAGTGAGGCAGAATGGGGAAATTCATGCAGAGTTATTGGAGAAAACTTTAAAACTCACAGCAGCAAAGCGAAGCAGTGTTGCGTAACAAAGAAAACAAAACAAAACAAAAAGAAAACAAAAAACAAACAAAAAAAACCCCAAAACACCAACCCAAACCAAAACCCAAACCACTTTTTGAGATTATTCTTACTTTACATCACAACTGCTTGCTTTTATTGAAAAACATTAGGTGGAACACTCCTACTTGTATGAGAAACACTGACAATTAGTCAAATGCACAGAAAAGCAAACACAACCAAAATAGCAGCCTTAACACCAAAAAACCTGCTGAATTAATTGCTCAAATACATATCAAGCCTTGCTTAAAAGAGTGTGGCCATCAGCCTGGTTTGCTTTGCCTCCCTTTGAAGTTGTAAAACAACTGACCTTCAACACCTCATGCAAAAGGATTTCTCTAGTGCTGCAAAAAAACCCCTTTTCTTATATCCTATTTTAGCCCTGAACTGGCAAAAAACCCCCACCAAACTAACAAGTCACCACACATAGTCATTCCTGTCTTTAAGCACGAGTCAAGCTAAAGCTATGGAAACAAGAAAAAGAAAAGTGACTTATTGCAATTACAGAATCACAGGGAGGTTTCTCAATAGCTCAGGAAAATGCACGCCCACTTCAGCAGATACTGAATAGCAGGGAAGTCAGGAGATAAACGCTTTGCTTTCAGAGACAAAAATTTCAATAAATACTTACGTTAAACCGAAAGTCTACAGTCCGACTGCTCAGAAGTCTTTATCAAGAACAAAACCCCTGGGGGTATCCTCTTAGAGGGACACAAGAGCAGCTCCATGGCCGGGACACGGCTCCCCCGTGGCGCAGGCCGCCCACGGCCTTCAGCTCTTTCACGGCCTTCGCCACCTTCCCACGGATCCCAGAGGATTACGGGGCCGAGTTTCACGTTCGCCGTTCTCCTGCGGTTCAACGGGTGTTTCCTCTCAGACCTGCCCGTGCGGAGCAGCCACCCGTGACTCAGGAGCGGTCAGTCTTGTCTGCGGAGCTTGGAGCAGCGTATCTACCTGCAAAATAACCAGGGGAACTGCTGCACTTGGTTACACGCAGAATTTGACAAGGCAAAGGGCATGTGTGGACGTCAGAAAGGGCTCAGATCTGATCTCACCTCACCAATGCTTTTCGTCTGATCCTTTCCTTGCTACATTCATACTTTGAAAGCTCAGCCCACTCTAGCATTCACTGTCCACACAGAACTCTTTCCAGCCCTGCCGGGTGTCAGAGCCACGCACTCAGCTTTTGCTGGACGACCTTCAGCTTCCACAGTCACCATCCTTACACTGTTTGCTCCCAACTCTTCCTACCTGCCAAGGTAGTCACAAGACTTTAGTAGAGTGAAACATCAACTTGATTTATCAGGATTACCTTATGATTGATACTTCAATACAAAGTAACAGCAAAAGCATTCCGTCCATTTGTACAAAAGGCAGAAGAAATGTGACTCAAAGTTAGGTCAGGATCTGGAGAAGTGAATCGGAGCTAACTAGAAACAACCTATCAAATTACTGAGACATAAATAGGAACCTAATGCTGTG
>JANPWX010000676.1:0-10517 GCA_024734555.1 Trochalopteron elliotii
AGGGCGTGGTTGGGGGTTTCCTGGGCAGGAGCTGTGGGGTGGTTTGAGGGGTCTGGGAGTGGCTGTGGGGCTGGGATGGGGTTTTGGGGCTGTTGTGACTCCCCCAGGGCCCCAAAGCTGAAACCAGACCCTGTCCCAGAGACGCTGCCGGGGTTTGGGGTCTCCATGTTGGGGTTCATCCTCCTGGTGCTGCAGGAGAAGGTGAGGGGGGGTCCCTGGGGCCTGTGTGTGTCCCCCCAGAGCGTGTGTGACCCCCCCCCATGCCGCTGTCACCCGCTTTTCCCTCCCCACAGGGCTCCTGCCCCAGTTCCTGCTGCCCCCAGGAGGGAATTTGGGGAGGGGGCAGAGGGGGTGCACAGCCCCCGCCGGGGGATGACCCCGACCCAGACCCTTTGTTCAGCACCAAGCTGGGCTTGGGGACACAGGAGGAAGAGGCCCAGGGGAAGCAGATCCTGCAGGTGGGACAGGGCTTGGGCTCAGGGCAAGGTCCTGCCCTGCACACCTGGCTCAGGTGTGGCCCTGCCCCGGGAAGGGAGCAGGACATTTCCATCCCCACAAATCAGGGCTGGGAGCAGCACTTGGAGCACGGACATGGAAATACTGGGAGGGATTGGGAGCACACTGAGGGCTACTGGGACTGACTGGGAATGACTGGGAATGACTGGTGCATGCTGGGGGTAACTGGGATATACTGGGAATGAGTGAGATCATGCTGGGGGCAACTGGAACCACCCTGGGGAATCTGGTGTGACTCGGAATGAGGATGCTGAGGGCAACTGGGATATACTGGGAGTGTCTGGAATGATACCGGAGGGGGCAACACTGGGAAGAACTGGGACCATGCTGGGGGCAACTGGGAGCAATGGGGCGTGACTGTGTAGTGGTTTTACATTTGTTGAATTCTGTTTTGCCAAATTTAGTGCAGTGGTTTGAGTATTTGCCAATTTTTATTTTATAGACGCAGTCTATACTGGAGGCCACTGAGATCATACTGGCAGTGACTGGGACTACACTAGGGGCAATTGGTGCAACTGGGATCATACTGGGTGGAACTGGGGTGACATTAAAGGGGGACTGGGATCAAAACTGGGGGGACCAAGAGCAGTTTGAGGGCAGTTTGGGCCATCTTGAAGGCAAATGGGATATATTGGGAGCAACTGGAACTGCCCTGAGGGTGACTTGGAGTGGCTGTGGGCAACTGGAATTATGCTGGTAGCAACTGCGAGCAAGTGGGAGTGACTGGGAGCATGCCAGGGGTGACCAAGTATGGAGCAGTCAAGAGGAAGAGCTGCTGCTCCAACACCATTAGAGGAGCATCTTTCTAAGTGAAGGCAGATGAGTTTTTTTTTGTTCTTATCACCTGTTTACCAGGACCAGCGTGTCCAGGGCATGGGGAGCACCAGAGAGATCCCTCAGTGCCCAACTGACAGCTGCCATCTCTCCTTCAGCCACAACATCCTCTAAAGTGCCTCTGTCCACGTATTCCATAAGCAGCCAGTTCCTCAAGGACAAGGTAGCTCAAAGAAGTAAAGAGTGGCATGGAGATCAATGTGCACAGCTAAATCACCTCATGGAAAAGACTCCAGCTGAGTCTTGCTCCCAGGTTACTTGTAACTGAAAACAGAATCAAATGGAGAGACATTGCTTTGAGGCCAGACACTCCTTGGAATCTGCACAGTCTGAATGAGAAAGGCACATCCCTGAGAAAGGAGATGTCTTAGATGTCAAGCAAGGGAGAAAGGCAGTTTAGCAGCAGCAGAGATGAATCTGGCAGCAGGACACAGCCCATCAGCTGGTTCACCATCCCAACTCATCTATGCCACCAGGAACTCCAGGAACAAGGCAAGGCAACTTTCACAGTTCTCCATGGAAGGGAGTGAGGGGCAGGCAAGGCATGGCCAGGGAGGGGAAGGCAAGGCAAGGGAGGGGGAGGCAAGGCAAGGCAAGGCAAGGCAAGGCAAGGCAGGGCAGGGCAGGGCAGGGCAAGGTAGGGCAGGGCAGGGCAGGGCAGGGCAGGGCAAGGCAGGGCAGGGCAGGGCAGGGCAAGGCAGGGCAGGGCAGGGCAAGGCAGGGCAGGGCAAGGCAGGGCAGGGCAGGGCAAGGCAGGGCAGGGCAGGGCAGGGCAAGGCAGGGCAGGGCAAGGCAGGGCAGGGCAGGGCAAGGCAGGGCAGGGCAAGGCAAGGCAAGGGTGGTGTGTACAAGGCACGATAAGGCAGGGTTATGCCAGGGAAGGCGAGGGAGAGGAAGGCAAGGCCAGGCCAGGTCTGGGTAGAGCAGGCAAGGAGAGGAAGGAGTAGGCAAGACAAGGGAAGTCAGTGGGGACAGAGAAAAGGAGGGTCTGCAAGGGAAGAGAAGTGAGAGGTAGGCATGGCAAGGCAGGGAAGGAGAAGGGATAGATAAGGCAAGAGATGAGTCTGCAAGGCGAAGTAAGGGGGAGGGAGGCAGTGAAAGGCAAGGCTGATATTGGGACCCCTCTGGGTTTGGCTCCTCCAGAGTACACAGTGGGTCAGAGCCTGGGCTGAGGGAAGGGGTCCCATGTAAACCCAGCACAGGCGTTGCTCTTTGAAGAGGGTGTTCTGCAGGGAGAAAGGAGAAGAAGAGACTTTCCTGTCTCCCGAGATTCCCCCTCCTCCTTCAGCAGCCATAGCCCAATCAATCAGTAGCAGATTTCATATGATCACTTCCATGCCAGGGAGCACAGGGCACTCAAAACTGAACCCTGACAGAGCCCAGCCCTGCCTGCCCAATTTGAGGCTGTGGGGGAATGGAATTTCAGTAGGAGTTGACCTGCAATGATACTTTGTCACTTGTGGATTTCTCACAGCCTTAGAAGTTGTGTGAGATCTCTGTCCCCAACACCCCCTCACCCTTCAAATGCACACAACGTGCTTGGGGGCAGTTCAGGTTCCCTGCAGTGGTGGCTGCTTCCCTTTGAAACAGGAGCTGTTGCCTTTTCCAGTGTGCTTAATTCCTTCCTAACTGTTAGGGAGTGGGTGAGTAAAGGAAATTACCCTGGAGGAAGGGGACCAGAAACTTGGAAAAGGATGAAATACCTCTGAACTACAAATGAAATCGATTTCATTCATTTATTTAATACTAATTTATTATCACAAACAAAAACATGTTTCTGAGCTGAAGCTGCTCACACACTGGAACGACTTTTTGGTTGTTTTACTATTTAAAGGATGTTCCCAGCCTGTGGGGCAGCCCGACTCTCTGCCCCTCTGCCCACAGGGCTGCAGCACTCCCAGCTCCCCCAGGAGCCACAGGAGGGCTGGCAGAAGGGCAGGCGTCCTCAGAAGTGACAGCACCACTGCCCTGTTCTCCCTGCTCTGCCCCTGCGGAGACTCGGGATGGCCAAATCCCCCCAGGCTGTGCATTCCACAGCACGGCCACCATTCCCCTCGGGAGCAGCCCACGCCCAGTTTGGCTCCGGGATGGGCTGACGGGTCCTGTCTCAGGAAGAGGCACCCAGGGCCGGGCTGCTGCCACTCCCTGCTCCAAGTGCCTCCTTCCAGCCGGGCTCTGGGGCTGCTGAGGCTGCTCTGGGCTCTGCCAGGGCTCTGCTGGGGCTCAGCTCCCGGCCACGCTGGGCCCGCTGCCCATCACATTGCTCCAGGCACCTGAATCACACGGGGGAAGAAGGGAAACTTGCAAGGGAGTTGAGGTTTAATAGAGTTTTTATTAAAAAATTCTAACTAGCACAACAAAAAGCTGTCCTCAAGTGCTGCATCTCCTCTGCACCCACGTGTCCTGCCTCCTCTGTGCCAGCTCTTGCTCTCCAGTTGCTCCTCGCACGCCATGAGGAGCCAGCAAAGGCCCTGTGCAGGCACCATGGACAGGTTTTAAATGTTAAGTTCAATTTATCTTCAGCTAGTTAATTTGGTAGTAGACTTAACCTTTCCTCAAAAAATTGCCCAATTTTAAAGCACTCGCATGGTGTGAATTTGCCTTATCATGTACATGTCATGTTAACCTGAAAAATGTTTTGAAGAGAAAAACACATTTACTATTTTTATGTCTTTCCGTTTTTATAAGGAAATCTGGCTGGCTTCGTTTTGTTTTGTTACTGCAGGCTTCAGACCCATTACTTACAGTCTAATGGAAGATGTGTTTCGTGGCATAGAATAGAAGAATCTACCACAGAGAATAAAGAGCAACAGTTTAAAATTAATCTTATTCAGAATATGACTTGCGGTCCTTATAAAAACCCTTTCCAAGGGCTGGGTTTTCAAGCTGGAGGATGAAGTACAACGACTTTCTCTGGATAATGCTGTAGCCCCATCTCAGCAGATGCAGAAACAGGCCAGAATGCAGCATTTTGAGTGTGAATTTGGGGTCCTGGCCTTGCCCCAAAGGAGAGACTGCAATGTCTGCATGGAGCAGACAGAACAGATGGGGAAGTGTTTGCAGGCCCCCTGGGAGGGAATCTTGGGGTTCCTGTCAGCAGGATCCTTTTGTAGCTTCAGGCTGGGCTGGGCAGCACTTCCATCTGCAGCTTGCATGTGCTGCTCCAGCAGCTGCTGCTGGGGACCCGGAGGGAAGAGGCCAAGGGAGGGATGGAAATGCTGCATGGACAGCACCAGCCAGGGCCAGGAATGAGCTTTGCCTTCCTGGCTGGTGAAATGAGGCTCCTTTAGTGCAAAAGGAGGCAAAGATAAAGTCAAGTTCAACAGTTGAAGGAAAAACGTAGAACACTGGAAGCCTCTCAAAATGCCACACACATTCATCTGTTAGCTCTTTAGTGTCAGTCCTTGTGAAAAGCCTTTCCAGTTTTCCTTTGGATTTCAGGGCCCACAGCTGGGCTTCAGAGTTCAACTGATTTTTATTTTCCAGGTTTTTAAACCAAGTTTAATTGGGCATCTCTTGTCATTTTTTTCCACTGTCCCGACCTTGAAAAAGGTTCTGTGCTCCTGTGAGCCACATGTGGAGGGGTGGTTGGCAACCATGGAATGCTCTGGGAAAGCACTTGATTGACTGCAGGGCCTGGCTGGAGAGCTCAGCCTGAGGAAAGAACTGTTCCAGATGCCTCTGTCCATGTCCAGCTCCTCACAGCTGAGTCCCTGAACACACAGGGTGGTTATAGGGATTTATTTTCCCCTCCTGTTCACTTGGAGGTGATTTTGGGACCCTTTAGAGGAACATCTGAACAGCCCCTGCCCCCGCCCCCATTCCATTTTATTCTCTCCACTTTGGCGTTGGCCTGCTGGGTTTGACATGGAAATGTATAGTGTCTCCCTGTTCTTCCCTCCAGCCCTCAACTGCAATTTGTATTAAACACTGCAAATGGCCTCATTTATCTGACGGGGAAAGATGTGAGGTGGAGAAAGTTAGTAGGATTTGTTTTCATGAACCTTGTGATAGTAAAGAAAAATGAGGTTGGTCATTTTGGTGTGGTGCTGGGTGTTGGAGTTTGGGGTTTATTTCTTGTTATTATTATTCATTAGTATTACTTTTCATTGGTAAGACTTTTAAATCTTAGACATTATTAACAGTGGCTGGATGTCACTCACTGGGAAAATTCCCTTGCTTTTCCTTTTTGTGATTAAACTGTACAGTCGACTCCAAGTTGCCAGTGGATTCTAAAGATGGAAAATCCTGTTAATGATAGGTTTGGTGTGGTTTGGAGCTGGGGAAGGGTCTCATCCCCTCCTGGAGGTGCCCCAAGCCCACTCTGCTGCCACGTCTGCATTCATGGCCCCTCATGACTGTCCTGCCCTGGGGACATGGTGGGACCCCCCTCCTGCCAGGGCTGAGGCTCCTCATGGCCCTCAGAGCCCTTCATGGCCCCATAGAACTTCTCCTGGTCCCTCCTGGCCTCTCATGGCTCTTCATTTCCCCTCATAGTGTCTCACAGAGCTCACAGCCCCTCACGGTGCCTCATGGCCCCTCACGGCCCCTCACAGCCCCTCACAGTGCCTCATGGCCCCTCACAGCTCGTCACGGCCCCTCCATGGCCCCTCACAGCCCCTCACGCCCCCTCATGGCCCCTCACAGCCCCAGGCATGGGGCTCCTCCCAAAGGAGAAGGGGTCAGGCCCTGCTTGTTCTCTTTTCATTTCAGTCCCTTCACAGCCACGAGTAAAGAAAGGCTGAAATGGAGCCTTTCCCCAGCCGTTCCCTCTGGGTTCATTGCGGCTGAAGCTCTGTGCTGGCGCTGGCCCGAGCGCCAACACCCCTACAGTCCCGCAGGCCTTTGGCGTCCCCCCGTGTCCATTCCCTGTCCCCGAGTCCCGCCCGGCTCGGGCAGCAGCAGGAGCCGCAGCGCAGCGGGCGCCGGCCCGGCCCGGCCGGGGCTCCCGGGCACGAGCAGCAGCAGCGCCGGCCCCTTCCCACCTGCTCCTGCCTCGGCCTCCAAGGAGTTTGTCCAGCTGAATTCTGGACTAGAGCAACAATCACCCACAAACTGCCCTGATTCCTCAGGGCCCGCCTGGGCTGCCCTGAGCCAGCCTCCAGAGAAAGAAAGGATCAGGTTCCAGTGCTGTTTTCAGCACTGTTTTACTCACCCTGAGGTGACAACAGGAGGCTGCTGCTGCCTTTGCCTTGGGAATTGTAGGTCATGGCTGCTCTTGCCCCTCTTCTGCTTGCCACTTGAATTTTATCTGTAAAACTGCAATTGCCTTTTTTGATCAGTGCCATCCAGAGTGCTTTCGTGATGGGAATCTCGGGCATCATGAGAAGCAAATCTCCAAATATTCACAAGTCCCTGAGCACAAAGTTGAGGAGAATTAAAGCCACACAGGCCACATTTGCAGCACTTAAACACAGCCCTGTAGCAGGTGCTGCTGAAATAGAATCAACTGACAGAGGCCATCACAGAAATTGCCTCTGCAGTGTCACATAAAATGAAAAAAATCCACCAGGAGAAAGAGAAACCAGAACTTCTCAACTCGCTTCATGGCTTCCTCTGAGCAGCATCAGAAAGTGGAGATGGCCAGAGGTATTTCCAGCTGCTGCTGATCCCAGCTGGAGCCCAGCCTGCTGCCCAGGGCCAGCGGGAAGCTGAGCCCAGCCCGGGGAGCTCCCGCAGTGTCGGGAGCTCAGCGCAGGCGGGGCCAGGCCCAGAGCCCCGGGCACGGCCGCCGATTGCGGGGCAGCGGCGCAGGCGGAATGTCCTGCGGCCCAAACCTCCTGCTCCTGCCACACAGCGCCCATCCTTCTCCCGCTGCTCCTCCTCTCCCAGCACGGCACAAATTCCAGCTCAGAGGAGGCTTCCCAAGACAGGACTCGGGCTCCTGTTTCAGCCTGAGTGTCCCTGCACAGGAACAGGCATCTTTCAGGCTGTTCCACAAGCTCAGGCTTCTCATTTCATGAGGCATCTGGGATGAAAACGGCCTTTTTCAGAAAGACAAAAGCAGAGGGACTGGATTAGAAATGATTAGAAAAAATGACCCTTCTTACAGACAAAGGTCACCAAGTCATTCCCTGCATGTCTCCTTTTCAGATTCTTTCAGTCATCTCCTCGGAGAGGTTCAGCTTGTGCTGGTGCTTATCATGAACTGATTGCACTCTTGATTTAGATCAATGCAAGAGATGTAGAATCATCTAAACCGAACACAGAAACAAACTCCCTCTGTCAGCCCATTTTCATGTTCTAGAACACTTTCAAGATGCCCACTTGAGAGCTCTGGGTGATTATCACACAACTCTACGCTCCTGGCTGCAGGCTCTGGAGATTCTTTCTCTGAATTCAGTCAGGGTTGTGTTCCCTTACAACTCCTGGTACCCCCTCCTGTTTCATTTGGTTAGAATAGTGTCCTGGGGTGACTTTATCCCCAGTTGTTCTGTTTATGCTGGATATTGAGTTCTACACCTTTAAGACTGGTTCTGAGAGCGAAGGGGGGGAAAGAAGTGTGGAGTTTGTTGTCAGAAACTGCACTTGCTCCCCCACATCCTTCACAGACAGTGTTGTCTGCAGCACAGACAGTGAGAGAGAGAGCTCGCTCTCCTTTGCTTTTTAGTTAGTTTTTTTTGCTGGCTGAGGCAAAGAAGTTCCTTGGACTTTTCTTTTTTTTCATTTTCTTGAACCTGTTTAAACCTGTCCTGGACTAAAAACCCAGAAAAACACCAGGAGCTCACACCTGCAGCCTACTGGGGCCCAGGATGGCATTTTCCAGTGCCCGAGGGACTGACAAGAGACTGAGTGAGCTGAGCTACAACCTACAGCAACAACTTTCTCAATTTTGCCATCTCTCTTCAGATCGGCGAGAGATTTTATTGTTTAGCGTTATTCGGGTTTTTATGCTTGTAAACACTACTTGTTGAATAAGCAGTTTTTTCCACTTTTCTCTGAGGAATTTTTTTCCCAAACCCCGGGTGGGGGAGGGGCCACTTGAATTTGCTTTCTAGAGGGACCCCAGTCAGAGGTTTCCTCCCAAAATTTTCCCTGAACCAGGACAATAGTCATGAGTGACATGGCACTGGGAGGGAACGGGCCATTTTTGGGGCATATTCTCTACTCCAATGGTTTGAAAGTTCACCCCTGAACAACTACAGGACCCTGATTAAGTGACAGAGTATTTCCAAGGAGAATGGTCATTCCTGGAGCATCTGGCAAAAATCACCTGGGGAGGCTAGAGGGTGCCCCTTGGGCTTCTGGCATTGGGGATACAAAGGATCCTGTTAAACTCCAGCTGCAAAAGAGATTCTTGCAGCCTATGAAAGTGTTTGATCTTCTTCAGAAGTGACTGGCACTGAAGCTCAGCTTCTTCTGGCACCCAACTGCCAGTGCTGGGCTGGATGTTCAAAGGCAAAGTCCCTGCCACTCATCCTGGCACTGATGCCATGTGGAGCAAGGGGATCGATGCAGTTGTGGGCATAAGAGCAGGAGCAGGAGGAGCAGGAGGAGGAGGAGGCAGCCTGGGATGGAGGCCCTGCCTTGGCACAGTGCTGGGGAGCCCCGGCGCCATCCCAGCAGCGGCCTCTCCCTCCTGCCCCGTCCTTCAGCTGGTGCCGCCCTTGGGGCACTGGGCCTTGGGCTTCCTCTTCTCCCTGGGCATCCCCTGCCACCCGCTTGCCCAGGGTGTCCCAGGGAGCTGCTGCCTCCTGAGCCAGGGGCTCTGCTCTGCTGCCCTGGGCACCCCGGGGCTCCTGGAACACCCCATGGGCAGGGCGGGCCCAGAGTGTCACAATGTCCCCTTGGTTCCAGCAGGCCCCGCAGGGTCACAGTGCTCCCTGTGCACCCTGAGGCCCCACAGCACCCAGCCCAGGCCATTGCCATGGTTCCAGTCACTCCCAGGATGATCCCAGTGACCCCCAGTCTCTCTCAGTACATCCCAGTTGCCCCCAGCATGTCCCAGTCATTCCCACTTCTGCCCAGCTGCTGCCAGCATGAGTCCAGTGGCCCACGGCCAGTCCCAGTCAGCCTCAGTGCAATTCCAGTTGCTCCCAGTATATCCCAGTTGCCCTCAACATGGTCCAAACAGCCCTCAGCCTGCTCCTGGTCATTTCCAGTACGATCCCAGTCACCGTCTGTACTGTCCCAGTTGCCTCCAGCATGGTTCCAGTCGTTCCCAGTTCCTCCCAGCATGACCCTGTTGCACCTAGTTGGCCCTAGTACAGTCCCAGTCACTGCCAGTATGATCTCAGTGGCCCCCAGTGGACACACAGCCACACCCATTGCTCCCAGTTGCCCCCAATATGGTCCCAGCTCTTCCCAGTTGCCCCCTCTGGTATCATTCCAGACACTCCCAGTATATCCCAGTTGCCCTCAGCATCCTCATTCTGAGTCACACCAGAGTCCCCAGGGTGGTTCCAGTTGCCCCCAGCATGATCTCACTCATTCCCAGTATATCCCAGTTACCCCCAGCATGCACCAGTCATTCCCAGTCATTCCCAGTCAGTCCCAGTAGCCCTCAGTGTGCTCCCAATCCCTCCCAGTATTTCCATGTCCGTGCTCCAAGTGCTGCTCCCAGCCCTGATTTGTGGGGATGGAAATGTCCTGCTCCCTTCCCGGGGCAGGGCCACACCTGAGCCAGGTGTGCAGGGCAGGACCTTGCCCTGAGCCCAAGCCCTGTCCCACCTGCAGGATCTGCTTCCCCTGGGCCTCTTCCTCCTGTGTCCCCAAGCCCAGCTTGGTGCTGAACAAAGGGTCTGGGTCGGGGTCATCCCCCGGCGGGGGCTGTGCACCCCCTCTGCCTCCTCCCCAAATTCCCTCCTGGGGGCAGCAGGAACTGGGGCAGGAGCCCTGTGGGGAGGGAAAAGCGGGTGACAGTGGCATGGGGGGGGGTCACACACGCTCTGGGGGGACACACACAGGCCCCAGGGACCCCCCCTCACCTTCTCCTGCAGCACCAGGAGGATGAACCCCAACATGGAGACCCCAAACCCCGGCAGCGTCTCTGGGACAGGGTCTGGTTTCAGCTTTGGGGGTCTGGGGGAGTCACAACAGCCCCAAAACCCCATCCCAGCCCCACAGCCACTCCCAGACCCCTCAAACCACCCCACAGCTCCTGCCCAGGATACCCCCAAGCACGCCCTGCAACACAAATATCACTAAAAACCACAAAACCCCCTTCC